>CAJNDT010000490.1:0-37500 GCA_905221615.1 Symbiodinium sp. CCMP2592 | reverse complement strand
GCCCATCTTGGGCGGTCGGCCGCTGATCTCGGGCCAATGCCTTATCATCCTCAGAATAGGTGACTCATCCCTGAGCACTTGCCGCTGTCGTGCTCCAACCAGGTCCTGTCTTCGAGTTTTTCGTCATGAACGCGACAAATGCGGAGAGCACGCCACAGCTCAATCTCTTCCAGATCGAGGTCACCTGGCCCAAGAATGTCCAACTCTAGAGTTTGCGAAGTGCGCGCACTGTACTGCCGGACCCACGGACCCAGGCCATTACAAGCACGGCGATGGGGAAGGAGGTCTCCTGCTCAGTATGGGTGGGGACGGGACTCTGGGTCTGCGCCACCACCATGGCGCGAGGTTTGGACGGCACCGGGCTGGGTTATCTACCCGGAACTTACCATGACATCAGTGGAGACGGCCAATCCTGGTTACGGACTGCACGGGCCGCAGACATCACCTGATGGAAAGTGACACTGGAGCTCCTCTGCTAATGAAGGTACACGAACTTCACCCTTACGCTTCAAACTGTTACAGAGGCTGAGAGCAAGACTGGGGGGAAGCGAGGCAGCACAAGTTCTGCTGGGCATGGTCCGGCTCTGCAGCAAGGTGCCATCTGGTGGCTCGATTCGAATCATTGCGCCCGACGACTATTACTTTGGGCCGCTGATTGAAACAGCAGATACCCGTCTGGACCTTAGTCCGAACTCTGTTCTGCTTTCGCCGGCTCTGTTCAGGCTTCAGGGCTCCATCGGTGATACTCAGTGCATGTTAGTCGTATTGCTGTTCTGTCACACCGAAGTCCTTGCAATTGAGCAGAGGGTTGGATGACCGCGCAGTACACATGGGCACTCCGACGTTGTTCGGTCCGGACCTTCGGAGTTTTACACATCTTGCCTAATCTGGAAGACCTGGAAGCTACACCTAGATTCTGCTTGAAGAGCCCATGCTGTGCAGGGCCAGGAAGGTGGTATCTCACCTGGGAGCCAGATTCTCCCCCCACCGACACGGGCAACTATGTGGCAATTCCGATCGCTCACTGAAAAGTCAGCTCGGTTCCGTTTTGTAGTCTGTAGTCAGTACAGCCCACAAGCATTGAGGTTGACCGGTTCACCGGCAGCGAATTCGGTGCAGCAGGGCAGAGAGCGGTGTTTTCAAAAGCAAAGAAAAGCCGAAGCAATTAAAACCAGTGTCTGCAGACTGCTTGATTCCAGGCCCAGCCAAGTTTCACGGATGGTTGAGATGGAGGGAGGAAGAGAAAGTCCTTCACGGCAGGGATGCCCGGGAAGCCCAGGGTTGCTGTCAAGGTAGCGGAGGGGAGGGGGGAGAAGCGGTCACGCCGTGACGAAGCGAGCGAAGCAGACAGGGCAGCCGACGGCAGCCGAGCACAAAGGCGAGCCCAAATCGCTCCACGAACAGACGAGCCGTGCAGCCAGTGAACAGGGCACGGAAGTGCAAGCAGGTGTCAGGCATGCGGTGGGCAGGCTCGGGCGTGTGAGGAATCCAGGAATGGGAGAGCCGTGGGACAGAAGTCAGCCGTAAAGTCAGCAAGGAGGGCTATGGAGGCTGAGTCAGGTCCCCCTCTTCCTGGCATATTACATTGGGCCAAGCGGGCTCGAAACTTGCTAATCAGTATGTCGCATCGTGTTCAGGGGTCATGGCGACGAGAAGAAGATTCATATAGGTTCCAGCACTCTTGCTGGCTGGACATGAGCCGGGGTGAAATTGTAAAACCTTGAACAGGTCCTCACATATGCACGTCGCTGCTGAGCCGCACAGGATACGATCCACTGGAGTCCGAACCAGCACCACAAGGTGCCGGACAGGACAGCTTTGTCAGCACGCCACTTTGCACCGCGGCACTGCAACGGCTTGCAGCAGCAGCTTACGACTGCTTCGCAGGAGCGCCCTCCAGCACAAAGAGTCCGCCCCCAAGAACAAAAAGTAGGCTTGTCAGATGACAGCCGGAGCCCGATGGAAAGGTCACGATTTGCCACATCCTCCGAACCATGGCCTGGACAGGGCCACAGATCATTGGAAATGCTAGCTGCCAGCTCCCTGCTAGCTCCCCCACCATAGCAGTGATCCAGCAGAATGTGCCTCCAGGGCATGTGCGCTGGAGTTCACCCCCTGCGTAATCATGGACGAACTGGACGAGTTGAGAACGCTCGGTGAGCCCTCTCAGATTTGCAGCCCAAAGGAACCATTGTGTGCCGAGCACTGGGGCTGGAAGCTGCGACGGCCCGCCCCGATCCAAGGTATGGTTCTGTCACCCTCGCAAGAGGATGCCTGGCGGACGAATCGGACTTTGTGCTTGGATATGAGGCCATCCTTCATGCAAGCGCAGTTCTGCAGCGTGTCCCTGGCAGCCAGTGAGGTCAAAATGCGATCCCGGCGGAAGGCTTTCAGACCTCATATCCTGTGAAAGCCAGGCACGCACCATCTGCAAGGTTTGGCCTGATGAGTGCATTCGGGCACGGGTCTCTGGCCGCAGGGCAGTACCTTGGATCTCTACGTGGCGCCAATGGTCTTCTTGCCGTCTCGGCGAATCTTTCGCTTTTTGATCCAAGGCAAGGTCCGAGTCTCAGGTGAAGCAGGCTTGCGGCGTCATGTGTTTCTCTTCAGGTTACAATGCGCGCAATCCTCCTACAAGTGCTGCTGCGAATTCGTCGCGATCCTTAGATCTCAAGCAGAAGACATCAGAGGATTGTTCATCTTGCGGTTGTGTAAATTCAGAATCCCAACGCTGAGGTGGCATTTCATGACGCGGAACTCAGACAGACCCCGCCTGAGACCACGATCCCGACCTTGCAGAGAAATTGAGAAGAAGGGCAGGCAGTGGTAAAGCTGACTGTAAAGTTCACTGTAAAGCTGAATCTCCAAGGTGAGAAGACGATCTTGGACGAGAAGCCACAGGTGTTTAAACCTCAGCCTTTCTGCGCAAAGGAATGCTTAAGCTGAGCCGATTTCATGCGAGGCCTGGCGTGTCCCTTATCGGAATCGTATCCGTGGATTCGATTGTGCCATC
Source organism: Symbiodinium sp. CCMP2592 (assembly GCA_905221615.1). Lineage (NCBI taxonomy): Eukaryota > Dinophyceae > Suessiales > Symbiodiniaceae > Symbiodinium > Symbiodinium sp. CCMP2592. Next base: position 34,487 of record CAJNDT010000490.1, on the reverse strand, counting down.
AAACACGAAGGCCAGCAGCAGCTTGTGACAGTGTGAACATCTAATCTCCGTTGACGGCACATTGGTACCCTTCAGGTAAGCAGCATTGAGAACTATGTCACCGTGACATTGCGGTTGGCTACGCAGTGCGACGGCCAAGCGAGCAGTATTGGAATAGCTGAAAGCTTACGTGTATTTACGTGTGTTGGGCTCCGAGCTGTAAGGCGTGCAAAGGTGTCAGGCTGTAGCGACAAGGAGTCACAGGCCAGACGCAAACATTGGATATAACAGTTCGGCCTTGGAAAGTCATCTTCAGCACGCGACAGATGTTACCCATGACTGTAGTGCTCACTGCAAAGTGTCGTCTCTCGGGATGTCGTTGTTTTCTTGACTGCCGTTAAGCTTCATGGCGCTTGCTACAGAAGAGCAAGAAAAGTGGAAGGCTCAGCATGTCTGACACTGACAGACATCATGCATCACGTCATGTGGCGAGTTTGACTGGCGGGGACGAACCAAGGCTGGCTGAAGTCCAGGAGTGGGCTTGTGGCATTTTCGCAGCCCCGGGGAAGGCACGGAAGGTTGCACGCCGCCAAGCTGAGGCAGCTGCCGCGCCTTGTACTGACTCCAGATTAGTGGCCCGAAAGGAACTGCCCAAACTACAGTGAAAGAAGGCATGCCGGAGAAGGCAAGATCATGCATGATCGCACGACACGTACCATGCACTTGAGGCCGTCCTTGGAGGCGGAGTTGGTGGAGGATTTACGTGGCCAGATCCTGACCAAGCGACAGCTGCGCCTCTTTGCTTCATTGAGCTCGTCCACGTTCGGTTTTGGGTGATTTTGCTGTCCTGAGTGGGAACCGTCAGGTTGGCAATGCAGCTGGATTCCGGCCCTGTCAAGCGTCGAGCCACACATACGCTCCGGTCTAGTGCCGCCTATCTGCAAGCAGAGCGAGAGCATCCGCAGCCCAACTCACCAGGGAGACTCTTGGAGTTTCTCAACTTGCTCCAGACACCATGTTCTGCGTGCAGCAGCAGATTCATCAACGCATGTTGCAGCACAAGTGTGTAGAGATGCGACGAGGCGAAAAAATTGTAGCATCTCTCAACTCAGAGTCGTCGACTAGCTGAGCTGTGCATAAGCTATGAGTGAGTCTCCTAGCCTCTTTGACAACCTTTCAGTCCAGCCAATCTTCCTGTACTTCTGCCTTTGCAAGCAGCTGAAGACTGTCATCCTGAACAATTGCAACCAAACGGAACGCCCACCTTCCCAAGTACAACAAAGAGGACGGAGAAGTTGTCTGAGCAGCCATGGAGCTCCTGCATTGGTTATCATCACCCTCGAATGCAAACCTTCGACAGCATATGCCGGCAAAGAAAACGAAGGAGTAGCGGGCACCGTCAGCAGATCAGGAGCCCAACTCAGTCCTCAAAGCGGCACTCAACATCGCTTAGCATGGTTCACTTGCTCAGCTGAGCACCCAAGTGCCACGAGCATGTTCTGAAACCGGACTTGAAGAGCAGCTCAGTTGCCAACTATGAACTGAGTTATCGGCATGAGAGCAGAGCACGCAGGGCTTCTCCAGATATCTCGAAGCATCTGCCGGGATAGCACCAAACGAGCGAGCTTGGGGTGAATAAGAGATTGGGGACATACGAACCCCCTAGTCTCCGGGCGAGAGGAGGCGTGCCTCCAACGAGGGGCAACAATGGCGCTTCCACAGTGTAGTGGGGCTCAACCCCACATGGTGCAGCCAAGGCCCGCGCGGCCCCAAAGCGTCAAGTGCCAACTTCCAACAAACTAATTAGGCAATGGGCGGACAACGTCGAACAGAAGACGACGGACCCGACCAGGGCTCTGGCAGCATTCCGCAGAATTCCTTTATCCGGCTCGGCGTGTCAGGAATGACGAAATACAAAGTAACAAACAAAAAGCTGCATACTAGGGGGCCCTTGCCCATGATACTTCAAGCATCTACGTCAGGGGGAGGGGGCTCGGGCAAATTTATTCTCTTTCGAGAAGCTGCTCTTTCGACTAAGCGGGTTGGAGGGGGGGGGGCCTGCCTTGAGGCATCTCCCCGCCCCCCAGTACAACAGACAGCAGAACGGCAATTATTCGGCAACATAGCCACAGCACACATCTGAAGACTGTTTCGCGTTCACCGCAGGCATCTTTTCCTACTCGCTGCTGACAAGCACAAGCATCGACGAATTGGTAAGAGGGTACACGGGCGTCTCGGAGTTGTTTCTTGCATTGAACAGGCTTACGCTTTATGACAATACATGCGAATTCAGTTTTCTTTGTCAAGGTTGATTGGATAGACGTGTGCCTAGCGGTTCGTGAGACAGCATACGCAATTGCGATGCACTGGTACCCTTGAGAGGTCTGTGAAGCACTTTCCTGGGCAGATGACGGCGACCCCGGAGCAGCCAAGCAGGATTCTCAGAGCTCAGCTGACCACCCCGTCCCCGGCCTCGTCTATTGTATTATAGGCAGGCCTATCTTTAGGACTGGCAAGATGAAAGCACGGCTCCTCGCCAGGTGCTCGGACCGCCTCGGCAACTTAGCAGTGGCGCTGCACTCTCCCACCTCGTCCATCCGTGTCCTGTGTGCAGCAACACGAGCAAGTGCCGGTCTTTGGCACAGTCTCAGAAATGGAATACTCTCCCGACAGGCTGTGCCTTAAATTGAATAAGTGATGCCAAGACTGTTTGGCCAGCTTTTCTTGGATGGTATTACCATGATAGCTGAGGCTCTTTGCGCGAGCGAGGAAGAGCTTTTGGCATACGGCAGAAGTGCCGAGCGACGCATGTCGGACAGAGACAAACTGGCGTGGCAGCAGTGGAAAATATCGAGACCAGATGAAGCTTCAGAAACTTCTGGCAATGTCTGGACTTTGTCAGAGACGGGAGGGCACAAAGAAGTCTCGCAGTTTCAAGAGCCTGCGAAGATGACATCGCTGCGTCCCTATCAGTCCGAGGCTGTTGCTGCGGTTCAGACCGCAACACCGTCGAATTGCTGTGTTGTATTGCCCTGTGGTGCCGGCAAGACCCGGGTCGGGGCAGCCATCGCAGCACAGTTTTTGAATGAGCATCCGAAAAGCTGTGTCGTTGTCCTGTGCCTCCGTCGCGAAGGTGTCCGGCAATGGTGCCGTGAATTGCTGCAGAACTGGGACTTAGGGGCTCTTGAAGTTGGTCAAGCCGGCGCCCATACTCTGCGAAGCTCCAAAATACTGCTGGTGACATACCATCGCATGTTGTCTGAAAAGAGGCGTTCTCAGACCCCAAAGTCCTTAAACTGGGAAGATGATGGTATCGGTGAAGGAGGTGCGCTTGATGAAGACGCCGGGGGAGCCGTCGCTGCCCGCTTTCGCTCCTCATCCGAAGCGCTGCTGATTGCCGATGAGTGCCACATGGTACCGGCACCAAAGATTTGCGAGCTCTTGGAGACATTACTAGAGAACAGAAAGGGCCGTCGGCTTGTTGGGCTGACAGCAACGCTTCTCCGCGAGGGCGGCAGGGTGAAAGGTGCTCCTGAAGGGGATGTTCCCTGGCCATTGCTTGGCACGTGCGTGTTCCGCGAAACCTTCGCAAACCTGGCCCCGGAGTTTCTCGCCCCGGTTCGATGCCTCGAGATTTCCGTACCAGTGGCTGGGGAATGGCGCAAGATGTTCAAGAAGCAGCCGCTTGCGGCGGCTGTTTGCCTGTCCTACCAGAAGTGGGTTGTCCTAGAACACCTGCTCGCAAAGCATGCCGGCGAATCAATGCTGATCACAGTCGAGCGCTGTGAACAAGCCAGGCTGCTGGCCGCGATGTTTGGCATCATACCACTTGACGGCTCTGTTCCGGCCTCGCAGATGAAGGATTACCTGGAACGCTTCCGTCAGCGGAAAATTCTGGCACTGGTTGCCACACACGTTCTGGATGACAGTGCCGACTTCCCCGAGCTGTCTGTGCTTTGGCAATCTTTGGCACTTTTTGTTGCACTAGAAGCATCAGGCGATTCGCGACCATTTTACAGGCCTCACCCACGCTCCCTCCCTTCACCTCCCTTACAATTGACCCATTTTGGCAACCCTGTGATGATCTGATGATTACAATGATTCCGTGGAGCAGCAATGTCAAGCCAGCAGAGCATACGACCTAGATACTCCGATCGTACATGGCTACAGGTGATGATACAGATGGGCGGCCATTTCGCAAGCCGCAGGCAAGAGCAGCAGAGGTTGGGAAGACTTCTCAGATGGGGCCCAATCAAGCGTCAGCGATGGGAAGCCACCGGAGCAGCTCGTCCGCAACATGTAAGTGAAAATGTAGCTGCTTCCTTTCAGATCAATCCGCTACTCCAAGTTCCTTCCCAACCTCGGTAGGTGCAAGCTCCGATTGACCTCGTTGTTCTCATGATGTGCTACCTGTACCTGCAAGGAAGTCATTCGCAGACAAGTAATCCTGTGCAAGAACCGTCCGTCGTTGTTTGGCCGGCAGCTCGTAGGCATCATTTCCAGCTCTTAGGTGCAATGTTAGTATAGATGCTGGACGATTTTGCGACTTTGTCGAACCTATGTATTTCTCAAACGCAACTCGAGCGTAGACCTTGCCCCCTGCACCTTGCCTTTTGTTGAAACGGGGGGACACGGGGTTGGCCCTTACCATCCGAAGGGTATTGAAATCAAGCCTGCAGAATGTGTGATGCGTGGCCATGCAGGCTTCGCTTCCGCTTACTTGCAGGGTCAAGCCCGACAACAAGCAACGAACCCAAGATAATGATGATAGAGTCGGGTTTTGGTCACACTGCTGCGCCCATTGACACGGGCTTCATGCAAGCTGAGGCACGGCCCACATTCTATGACTGGAACTCAGTATTCCTGTACCGAGCAGCTCACAAAAAACGTTGGAAGCAAGACTGCCAAACAGTTGTCAAACACAAGTGACCGTGACTGGATTGAGGTGCTGGTCCATCAAGGCACCATAGAAGAGAAGATGAGTCGACATCGCACAAAGTCTGTCCTAGGAGTTCAATACGAATGCGTGGACGCTTCCTTCGTGACATCGAGCCCAGAGTCATGCTTGGGTGGAGGAAGTGACTTTTTGCATCCCGGGCTTACTGGCGAGAAGGGGAACGACTTCGAAAAGAAGCATCTGGAAGTCATGGTGAAAAACTACAGAAGTTGCCTGGAACTCTCGCAACATGTAGCAGCCAGCCTTCCACAGCGAACAGGTTGTCAGGGCACCCGAGAGTCTCGTCTTGCGGAGATCCGTCGATGGCTCAACGGCGAGTCCTTGGAAGATGGCATGCAGGTTCGGCAATGCGAGGGTCCGCTTCACACTTCTCAACCCATTTCCGCGACATGCGAAACTGCTTGCAGATCTTTTAGTTAGCACATGCCCTCCGCAGTTCCGACGGGTCTTTCTGTCCCGACTCAGACAGGCCTCTCCATCGACAGCATCTTCCAAGTCGTCATCGTCGCACGGATCATCAGACTCATCAGGCAATAGCTCGGACAGCTCATCGCTGTCTACAGATTCCTCGAAGCGGTCTGAGGCGAATGCTGCAACGAAAGAGCTGGCTCCAAGCATTGCGGGAAGGAAGCGCAAAGCTTCCAATGAAAAGGAATCAGCACACAGCAAATGCGAAGGTCGGGGTCGCGGTCGTGGTCGCCGTGCTCCCGGCTCCAAGAGTAGAGGGAGAAGCAGCCTCAGTAGCCTCTCGGTGACCTTGCGCCCCGGGATCGAAGGCACGTCGGGCGAGATAGACCTTACATTTACACCAGCCACACAGGGGAACCAACCAGAAGATGGCAAGATTTTCACGCAAATCCATAAATCCAATCCCTCTTCCCTTGCGATTGATTTGGAGTAGCCAGGAACTCCAGTGGCTACATGCTGTGGAGCGCATGCTTCAGCGTTTGCGACCGGTTGCGAAACCGTCACACCTGTACATAGTTGTCATCAGGCAAGCTAGCGTAGGCTGCAAGTGACATGCCCGAATGCCGAGGACAGGCAAGCGGCTTTCTGCAGACATATTCAAAAAGCACGTTTCTCCGGCCTGTGGCACAACATGTTGGCTTTCTCTGAAGCGAGCATAAGGTGTGACCCTCGAGCTATTCTGCGCATCAAATTCCCTGTGGAATACATGCGAGGCAGGGGGTGCAAACTACAAGCATGGTCTATGTGGCACATGGGCTACTTGATGTCGATGGCAGGAGAAAATGCGGCTTTCTCCGGCCCTGCAATACAGCCAGGGCGCCGGCTAGTGTTATCAATCATGAGGACTGCTAGGTTAGTTGGACTCCCGCTTGTTTCGCAAACGGCACAGACCAAGGACTGGATTTACGTTTCCTCAGCAGGCACGCAGTTCGGGACGGCTGCCTGCGGGCTCAGAGCAGCATTGACCGGCATGATTTCCATGCGACTAGATTGAGAGAAGAAAGGCTAAGCGAGCGGCAGAAGATTGAGGAGAAGCGTCCGTTCCAGTTGCACACAGCGGGTCTGACTCATAGTGGCACCTAGAGGCAGAGAAGGGGGTGGCGATTGGCCCAAGACGTCTCCAGCATGCTCTGAGCATGCTGTACGGAGGAAGGCGGGACAGTGACCACCGTGACTGCTGTGCCACAAGGAATCGGATGCCGTGGTCCGAGCAGACGCGCGATAGAACCTTGTGAGACAGAATCACGTTAAAGTGGCCACAGGCCGCTGCCAGATTGTGGTGGACACCCAGTACTGCGAACGGAAGTCGCGCCTGCAGAAGCGAAACCGCGACTTCGCTCCACAAGCTTGGCCGGGGCGTGAACGGACTTCGAAGGACGCCACGACTTGGAAGAAGTGGCCGAGGATTCAGGCAGTTTACGGACGAGGTGGCGTGTCCCAACATGTGCAGCTCCACGGTCCACGGCTGCATGAAATCAATGGTTGTTTATTGTCCAAAGAAGCCGTAATGACAGTGTAGCTAGAGTGTGATCACATGAACAGCAACTGGTTGAAGAAGGCCTTTGCTCATTTGGCGGAATGTAGACTTTAAGAGGACATGCAAGCCGTAGACGGTGGTCAGACTCCACGAGAACCCAGTGGAGAGGGGAATGAATGTCTCATAGGCACTGGCCATGTCTCGGATGTGCTGTCTGTTCCTCTCAATGCGAGCAGGTTGAACGACGCCAGAGCTTGAATACGATTGAGCGTTGCCCCAAGCGACATTGCGAGCTGTCTCCATGGGCTGCACATGCTTTGTCATCGTCGACTGGGTAGATGGCAAAAACGCCTTGGCTCAAGGCCCTCGCCCAAAGTTCCAAGTAGCGCATAGTAGCATAGTTGGGAGCACGCGACCGGTCTCGGCAGCATGTCTGCACAATGGCATCACCATGGCAAGGAGGCAAGTGCAACTTGCACCAGCAGGGTCAGGCAACCTCCCTCTCGGGCACCGCAGGGCTAACAGTCGGAATCGTCAGCGCTGTCAACGGTTGAAGCACACTACCACAAGGATTGACGAATGGAGACGAGCAGTGTTGCAGCTTGATGGCTCATGGATCCCATCATCTGTGAGGCAGGGATTTGGGAAGCTCGCGCATGCCAAGCAGTGGCTGCAAGCGATTCTCCTGCTGCATGGAGCCTTTGGAAAAAGTCTGCGTGTTGATCAAGCTGCATACAACTCCGTTGCGAGCGCGTGCAATGGTGCACGCAGCCTGTCCCTGGCATGGCGTGTTGCACTGCAGAACTTGCCCCTGGTCAGAGAAGTCGGCATGGAAGTTGACAAGTTCTCGTATGGTATAGCTGCTGTTACGTGTTCTGGAATGTCACTCTGGAGGCGGTCAGGTTTGCTGCTGTCTGCTGCGAGAGAGAGCGCCCTTCGCTTAAATGCGATCGCTTTCAGTGGTGTCCTGGACTCGAACAGCAAGGCCGGCCGCTGGAAGAAGACGCAGGCGCTGCTTCGAGAGATGCAAAACGGATTTGCAGAGCCCGACACGCAATGCATCAACGTGCTCATGAGCGCCCTCAGCCGAGCAGCGGAGACGTCGGAGAAATTGTGGCAAGTTTGTCTCCAGGTTCTGAAATCGGCCGCCGCTTCTATTGGAGTCGACGAGGTGTCCTTCAACACCGCACTTATGCTCTTAGACTCATCCGACTCTGTTGATGACAAAGTCTGGTCTTTGATTTCGACGATGCGAAAGGCGAGCATTCGTCCTTCACAGGTAACATACGGCACGGCGTCCAGAGTATTCGGCATGTCCAGCCTGTGGAGCTCTTCACTGGAAGCCCTTCGCCATGGCTCTTGCATAGGGGTGGTCCCCAACATCGTGGCATACGGTTCCACTCTGGATGCATGCCAACGACGTGGAGCTTGGGCCATGGCACGCACACTGTTGCAAGACATAACCATGTCTGAGCTGCAGGCAAACGCTCCGGCCTGTGGAGCTGTGATCACGGCCGCCGGAAACAGTCACCAGTGGAGCCATACCCTTGCATTGCTAAGTCACGTCGAAAAGATGGCCATTTCAATCACGGCTCCGAGCATCGGAGCGGCAATGTCAGCATGCCAGGGAGCTGCAGACATGACTGTAAACCCGGACCCCCCGGACGCCAACATCACAACCTTGTGGCAGCAGGTGCTGGGTTTTTTCCGTCTGTGGGCTCTTGTCAGACCGGATCTGGCCATGATAGGGAGCGCAGTCAGCGCATGCAGCAAGGGTGATAGGTGGGAGCAGGCTCTCGAAATGCTCACTTTCTCCACGAGTTGGAGAGTTCAGCCTAGTCTCGTGGTAGTCAACTCCGCACTGGACGGGATGGACCGAGCCGGGCGCTGGGCTCAGGCAGCCAACCTTCTGTTTGGCCTCTCTCCGGCGACCGTCAGACTTGATTCGCTGGGCCTCCGAAGCATGATGCAGGCGGCAGAGGCTAGTGGCATCACTGGACAGACCCCTAGGACAAATTCAGAAATGCTGTTGTAACCAACGCCTGCATATGCTGTGTCACTAAAGCACAGTCTGAGACCAACACAACCGAGGATGCCTACGTTCCTGGCCCAGACTGAGCTTTGGATGCAGTCTGCCGCCAGCACTCTGAAGCCGAGCATGGACCAGAAAGCTGACGTAGGCTTCCTGGTGGAAGCCCTTGACAGCATACTGGAACATAGGGACGTCCAGGCCACATGTTTGCGGCAGGTGCGTTTTTGTTTGCTGCCAGCAATTACGGCACTTTCCCACAGACAATTCCATGTAAGAGATCATTCCCGAGCTTTACAGCGGCAGTCCAGCCTGGGACGCTTCTTTACAAGGCTTGTCTTGGACAAAACACGCACTGGTCAGGACATGAGGGCCAGCAGTTCTCAAGGCATGTGGAAGGCAGATGCGCGGCTGCGAAGTTTCAGAGCGCTTTTGGCGCTGCGGGTGGTCGGGCGCGATCCAGCCGCCAAGAGTTTGGTGGCCTGCTGCAATGGAATGATCACATCTAAAGCTAAAGCTGGGCTCACGGCACCGCCTGAGCTCGGCTGCCGTTGGCGGCTACACGGCAGGTCGGACATCGAGGTTCGTGCACGTACTCTTGCAGAAGCAGACGAAGTGGTGACGGCAGTGTATGTGGATCATGACAGACGACCGCATTGTGAACGTCAAGCCTTGCTCGGGCAAATCCAGCATCTTCTCGCAGCGAGGACACAAAAAATATCGGTCTGCGAGCAAGTGCCATGTTGCCGGTGATTGCACGAAGGCCTGCAGCTAATGTATTGTTACGCCACGCTGCAACATCCAGGCTGGAGGCTATCGAAGAAGGTTATCCTGCAGATATACCCCTCGCCGCCTCCTCATTGCTATCTGTTGAAGAATGAGCCTTCAGTCTAACGGAGCTTCTACATGAGTTCATGGTGAGCCTTTCCAGGTTGTCATTCTGGGCCTCAGCAATCCCGAGATTTCGCCAACCCGGGTGAACAATGCCGGGTCCTCAGAACTCCGCCTCGTTGCTTGGCCGGGGCTCACCGTCGGCCCGGCATGTCGTTTTGCAATCCGCGCGTTCCGAGCGTGAGTATCCAAGATCTGGACGTTCGAAGCCTTCAGCTTGTCAACTGGGCAAGAACAGTTGCCGGGGCGCCCAGATAGCAGGATCCACGCCAGCAAAGAACATGTGACAACTCCAGCTTTCACATCCTCAGGCTGAATGTCAATCTGAATGTAACGGGCTTCAAGATCTTCGGAGAATTTTCCGGAGCATACGTCACGGGCACGGTGCTGTCGCCACTGGCAACTAACGTGGCTGGGGCCTGAGGGTGCGCAAGCCAGAGCCAGAGCCGGCGCAGCTGGTGCTTTCGAAATGTGTTGAAGCTCTTTGAAGGTTGGCATTTGGCTTAACCTGAAGAGCCCTCTGAGAGCCAGCTTGGACACTGGACAGTCAAGCCCTTAGCTCTTGCAGGGTTCCGACCGGACCCGTACTGTCAAGTCTTGTCGGCTGAGGACGAGCCAAATGAGGCTTTGGCTGCCACCCACTTTCCAACCACTTCCGGACCGCTGCCTTCGTGTGCTGTTCGCATGCAGTCAGACTATCAACACAGGACTGCGGGAACGCGCTGTTCTCCCTGTCTTATGATGTGGGCCGTGAACTGGTGAAGAACCCTTTCCCCATCACAGCTGCGACCTCAGCAGGGTGGTGATATCTTGAGCCTAGCTTGTTCGCAAGAATGTCTTGAAGAATACGTCTTGTGTTCACAGGATACAGTTGTCCTGCACCTCTATGTCGCTCACTAGCCCATGCTAGTCCTATCTACTCGTAGTTGTAGAAGAGCCGAAATGATGTTCTGGAACCAACAGCCCTGCCCACGACTTGCGTGTGATTTCAGCTCCACCGCCAACCGAATCACTCAAACTGCTCGAATCCAACGGATGGAAGAAGAGGCCGTCGATTTAGGGGAAATAATTACAGCAGAAAGTGCAGGTACCGATGCCTGGGGGGGGAGGGGTAACTCTCTAAATTCTGAGACAAGCTCTGAAGCCACCATTGCTTGTGCCACCCAGATCTCCTACCTGTCGCTGCCCTCTGGAACATATTGCTATGACCGTTACGATGAGACAAGTGGCCAGCGCGGGACTCAGACTTGCAGAACGAACTTCGTTGCTGTTGATCACCCGAAGTCAAGCATGCATCAGTGCACACAGAAGCCGCCACATAGCACCGCCGCTGTGGTTCTTTAGTCTATGCGTGCATCTACTGTGCAGCATGCCGCGGCACGTGGGGGGCAACATGTCTTTACGTGTTGTCAAGTTGACACTCGGGTCCCCTCTTCGAGATTTGGTTTGGATAGAAGCTATCTGATTGTATGTGATTGTTAGTTGCTACGAATTGCATCACCTGGGATCAACAGCAAATTCCATCATTGAGAGGCTCCGGCTCCAGGATCCATGCAGAATAGAGCAATTGCGAGGTTTATGGTTTCTACTAAGGCCATCTTGCCAAGCCCTTGGGACGACATGCTTAAACTGCGGCTCTGCTGATAGTTGAACATCTCGTTTGAGGGATGGGGTTGGGGGTTCTGTGGTCGGTGCTGGTGGGCTCCGCCTATGCGACGAGCACTCGCCCACCGGTCTTGAGAATGCCCCATCAGATCCTTCTTGTCGCACTATGTCGGGCTGTTCTTCGCAGCCAAACCATTTCCTGATGACACCAGAGAAAGCGGTTCGGAAGCAAGGCTTGAATAGGTCGCACCTGCACCTCAAACGGTTGGCAAGCAAGGGCGACAGTCAGTGCAGACCCCGCCATGCAATTGGAGCCGAAGCCTTAAGCTTCTCCCCACCGAACTCAGCAGTAAGTTTGATGGCCTAAGCTCGGAAGGTGTGCACAGCCTGAACTGTGGTGGCTCGGTTTCGGTGGTTGTTGTGCGAAACGGCGTGCAAACCAGGCCTGCGATGTATCGGGCTTTCTCCTGCACTTGGCAAGGCCCGAATCCCAAATCGTGCAGGATGCAAGACCTGCAACTTGCATGCGCCAAACCAAACACGACCACAAACAGGGGAAACATATCAACAGAGCCGGCGCCCTTCATCCGTTCTAAAGCAGAGAGCAAGACCTGCAGCCATGCGAGCCAATACATTATGTGGGGACATTTTGCACCGAAAGGTCATGTCACCGCATCTGGGAAGTATGGCTGCCATGGCAGTGCAAACTGAGGTGGTACGTCGAGCTCACTATTGAACAGGAAGTTTCATATGGGCTCGACTACGCTTTCGAGTTCGGCTTGACGAATCCGTTCCGCACACCAGCTACTGCCGATAATGCTTGGCACTCAGCTGATGGACATCGTATCGTGCATGCAAGAACTTCGTGCAACTGTAACTTCAATTCCACTTGGAGCCTGCGCCGGTGACAAGTTCCAGAATGAGAGGTGTGGCGCTTCGAGACCCTCCAGAATGACGTCATTCTTCACCTGAGGAGCCCAGCATTGCTCCCGCATGCCGACATACCTCCGTGGCCACTCACCGTGCCAGGCGAAGTGTGCCAGGATTTGAGCTGGAGCAGATCAAGGCCTGGCAAGCGCTCAGCCGGTGCGAAGCACCTCACTGTGTCGATCAAGGACGTGAGGGTAACCCCGTCTGATACGACTACCCTGCTGCCGCTGCACCGGCTGGAGTTCTGAGCTCAGGCTTGTCTAGAATAAATGCTTGGGAATCAGCTTCCGCGTCGGGCCGGACGACGGCACATGGAACACCACTCACTGCAGGTTATATTCCGCTCAGGTTCTACATCATGAGCGACAAGTACATTCCTGGAGGTTCCAAGATCGAGATCACGGCTCCCCACGGCACGTGGCTCAGCCCGGCTGGCGAAAGTTCTCGCGAAGCGTTTGCAGTAGACTGCCAGCCAGAGGCTTCGGTTTCACCTGCGCCTTCTTCAGCACAGATGCTGGCCTGGCCATCACAACTACATGCTATGCCTCTCGGGAGCCAATATGGCATGCCTTACGAGCCGAACTCCTCCACACCGTGCACTTAGGTTCGAATGCCGAACATCGCAGAGTTCACGATGGACACCTCAGATCCCAAGCAGCCAAACTCGCCTTTCAGGCTGTTCGTGTATGTGCGACAGGCTCAGCTGTTGACAGTTGATGCAGTGAACTGTCTGGCTTGTTCGTCGCTGTGGATCTCGGCAGAATCTGCGTTCCCTTTAAGCTGGATCACGGGAGGAAGCCTGCGAGCTTAAGCAGGGAAGCAAATCTGCGTCTTATTTCACGTGCACAGAGTGCACGGAACACCGAAGAATTTCTTCGGCGTGTCGTCAACAGGCAGACTGAAGACATTGCCAAGAAAGATGGCTCAAGACCTGCTTTTCACGAAGCATCCCCCCACTCTCACTATAGCAGAGTATGTGGGTATATGCAAAAGCAAGATTGGCAGCAGTGAAGCTCATTTTGTAGTAGCCAGCTGAGCCATTCTCATGGTACCGCAATAAGCTAGCTAGGCAAGAAGTCCGAGTGCTTGGACAGATGTCACTGTTCTGACCTTGTTAAGCTCGTCATGGAATCCAGGTCTAATCCAGAGTTCACCCCGCAGCAGAACTACTTCAATTTCCGTATCATCAGCCGCGACCTCGGTTTACAGCACACCCGCTCACATGGCAGGTGGAAAAACCCTTGACTGCGGCTTGCATCGCACCTTGACTGACAGCCTGTCGCAAAGGCCCGCTTGCCGACGTGCTCGACATGCGCGACTTCGTGTGGAGCTTTGACATCACTGGCCGCATTGAGGCCTATCAGAGTGGAACTCCCGCCTGTGGGGACCTCTCCTGTGCCGGCGCCAGGTTGATATTCAAGCAACTTTCAACTACTTCGGGCAAATAAACCCGCTCCGCATTGCCATGGGCTTGGCAGAGCGAGCAATCGCCTGTGCTCTGTCTCGTGCGCTAGGTGCACAAGCACACGTATTGCTGCTCGAGGTCTTCAGACAATCCACCATCCTTAACCAGGCAGACATCGGAAACGAACTTGTGCCTCGGCTCCAAATCCAACGCCATGTTTCGTCGCACGCCCCATGCCAGGGCCGAAGGCTCGCGTGCAGATGCTGCTGCCTCTTTCTTGTGGCTCAGGTCTCCCAAAAGGGGTCTATGATCGCTTAGCATGTATTCACGCAGCCATGCCTACCCTACTGGAAGCAGCATGCTTGGAGCTGGCTCTGTCCCCGCGCACATACATGAAGCCGCGGCTGGTGGAACACAGTGGCTTAGACACAAAGTCGCAGGAGGACCGGAACGATTTCGAACCAAGCAGCCTGCTCAAGTTGCACTTGCCTGGCCACTGGGCAAAATGCAAGCACAAATCGTAAAACGCACGGAAGCGCGTGCATACATTCGCCCACATGCACCAGTACACATGCTACCAAGTGAAAAGCTGTGCTGGTGTTTCCGAGGTATGTCGACATCTTGCCTGCTGCAACTGACTGGTTCCGGAGAACTGCGGAGGAAAGCAGATGACGTGACTTCGCCCAGAGGGCTGCGCGGGAGCAAGCGGCAGAAATTCTCTCAAGCAGGCTTGTTGCAGGGAGAGCTGCTGTGGGGCTCTGGGCTCGTCCGGAGTTTAGTTGTCGCCGCGACTCCTGTGCCATGCCGTAGGATGCACTTTGAGACTCATTGCCCCTCAATCTCCAAGGTCTTGGCTGCCTGGTTGGTGTCTTCCCGATCCGTCCAGTCGCGGCGTGTGCTGGAGCTGGGAAGCGGCCTCGGCACCGGGGGACTGGTGGCTGCGACACTTGGAGCCCACGAGGCCAGGACAGGGAGAAAAGTATTGGTATCTTCTTAGTTCCGCTCGCTGAAGCAGGCCCAGCCCCACAAGCCACCCGAGACCACAATTTTCTGTCGTGAGTAGGACCAAAACAGCTAGAGTATATCTGAGAAACTCTAACTCTCTTTGTCATGTCTACTTCGACACTTCGCGTCATATTAGGACAGTTTGACCATGTTTGACTTCATGTGCGTGCACGCGAGGCCTCATTCAGCAAGAGCATAAAGGCATCGCGACCCCTGGTCATTTGCAATCAGGTTGTTGTTTCTGATCGCCCGGGGCCTGTTCTGGATAGGCTGAAGCGGAACCTTCGGCTGAACGCTGTTGAGCATTGGGAGCACGAACTCCCATTGCGAGCATGGGCACTGGATTGGGCTGTCGCACAACCGACAGAAGGACCGACGCTATGTCACAGTGTTGCAAGCGGCATTTTTAGGGAGAGAAAGAAAGCGCGGCTTTGTGCGTTTGGATTGACATTGCAGGTGAAGCCCCAGTCTTTGATGTGATCCTCGGGGCCGACATACTCTACGATCGGAGTTCGCTTCCGTCCTTGGTACTGGCTTTGCAAAACCACCTTGCTCCGGGTGGAAGCTTTTATTGTGTGGATCCAGGCCGCTTGGACAACTGTGCTGTCAGGAACTCGTTTGTCCGCCTTTGTGAAGAACATCCTGAGTGGGAATGTGACGAGAGGACTTTAGAAGCCTCCATGCCAGTTGCTGAAACTCTGTGTATGGTGCCTGGTGCCGTTGATGCCCAAAGCACGATGCACCCGCACGTCCACATCCATTTGCACGAGCAGAGACGACGCGGCTTGGCGGCTGCCCTGGGGTTGCCAGAGGCAGCTCTTGGCCAGACGATTTCCGTGCATCAGCTGATCGCTGCAGATGCTCCCTACAAACTCCTAGTCGTGCACAGGCCCGTGGATGGAAAAGAGTAGAATGTGCAGGCTTTCGGAAGCAAGAAGCTCTATGACTTTATGCAAATCAGCGCACAAGTGCGTACATTTGGAACCAAGTTCTTTTGGAATGAAAGCTTCCTACCCTGCGGAGGGAGTCACCTGCAGGAAACTTGGTTGTGCAATTGCAGGGCTCGCATACTTTAGTATTGCAGGGTTCGCCAGACTTTGGCAGTGCTCACGACGCATCCTCTACGGGAGTTCCAAAACTCTGGGTAGCAAGCCGACTAGCACCACGGCATCCCAGCTCGGATGTAGCTCTGCCTGTGTATTTTACATGCCATCCACAAGCTGTTCCGAGCACGTCGCAGTGTCCTGACCACCACCTCGCTCCAGCAGCGCGCCGTGGCATGCGTCCCAGGTGCTGTCAGGCCCAGACGGCTTCATCTTCCCCACAAACTGCACGGAAGGATTTCGGTTGCGGCTTAGCCCGGTCCTTTGCCATCCATGTTAAACACGACTACGACCGTGTTTATATACATCTGCAAGGCAACGCCGTGGAACAGCCAACTACCAACCGCGGCTATGACATCGGCTTCGTTTTCCCTCCGGAAGGCTGGGCCGAGGTGTGAGCTCCACATGCATATCCGACAGAATGCGCAGGCATGACCTGCAGGGGATACGACAATGCCACGGTCAGTGTCCGATTTCCAGATGGCGCAGGCTTCGACCTATGCCATATGCACTTGTCTTCACACGGGTGCTGTTTACACATGTGGCATCACGGAACGGTGCGGCAAGTACTTGTTTATACTTGTTGAAACTCGTGCTTGGGATGAGGTCTGCTGCGGAACAACTATACGCTTGAGGTTGATGTCAGCAATCCAGGGTGGGGCTCTTGCGGGCATGTCAGCATGTGGTTTCGAGTCTTGCTGCAAGAATCGAGTCTCTGCCAGGTATGTGCCCAACTCAACAACATGGAGCTTCATCACCCGCGTGCGGAACGAGGAAGGGGAAAAGATCGTTGATGCGAACCGTGACCCGCATCATTCCATAGCATCCACAATCATGAGCGGGGTTGCGCGATACACATGACTGAACTCACTCTGAACTCTGCGCGCGCCTCAGGTACTCTGGAAGGCTTTGGACTGGTCGAGCTGCTTCCCATGCGCCAGGTTGCCTAGTGATTTCAGCCACCATGCACTGCTCACGCACGCTTTTGGATTCGGGTGAAATCGGACAGGGAGGCGCGTACTTTGGGTCATGGATGAGAAGAGCAATGGGAGATGCCGGGATGGGATGGGAAGCTAGAAGCTTGTCCCACTAAGACCCATAAAGTTCGCCATGCCCACCTTTGCCGAGACGGCCTTCCATACTCATGGGTCAAGACTTCATGAAAGTGCCAATCGAGCCACGCTGAGGAGATACGGCCTTGTCTCTGCGTTTTTGTATGCGAAGAAGACCCCTTGCTTTTGCTTCATGGGTCGGGGGGACCCCGACAAGTTGGAGCCATGGTAGGAGAGCATGGCTTTGAGGATCCTCCAATCGTCATTTGGACCGGACAGGTCGGAATCCTTCGTTTGGACCCCTCCCTCCGAGGGAGTCCTTGCTACCTGACACAGGGAAGTAGGCAAGTCTTGTGTACGGAAGTTCGTGAACAGTTCGAGAGAGGCCGTCCATGTCTTTGAAGCAGACTCGAGACCAAGCCCCATGTTCTGCCGCACATTCCTTTCAACCCGAAGCTTCTTGCTTGTAGACGGCAATGGTGGCATCACGTTGGCGTGAGGTGTTGAAATTTGTGCTTGAGGCACAGACGAAGGGTCTGCTGGTCGAGCCAAGCTCGGAGCTCTCGTGATTTCTATTGTCGCCAGCTCAGGATCTGGATCCTACCAAGGCGTTTGCTGGCATTTGGATTCCGTCGTTCCGCCTGAACTATTCAGGTGTTTCTGGGCTTCTCGTCATGTCGACATTGATCAATGAAGCTTGGGCATCTTGCTGGCCAGCCATGACATGTCACGACAGTATGCAGAGGCGCAACAGTAGGATGGCACTTACACTAGCAGAGACTTATTGTGCTGTATTGTGCTGCCTGCAACCCATTGCACATATGAATTCCGCATTTTCTTTGCATGTGCTCCTGTGCCTGCCAAGCAGACAGGAGGTGTGTGTGCATAGCCAGGGTACGCTTGATAGTACATTCAGCATGCGCCCGGGCCAAACCAGCCCAAAAGGGAGAACGGTTGCCACATCAGCATCACACTTCCTGAATCCAGGCACGAGACTGACATGTCATGACCTGTCAAGATTCGGACGTTTGCAGCCTTAAAGCTCAAGGCTCTGGCCGACATGTGGGCACTGCGAGAGATGACAAGTAACATATTTTGCTCGAAGTGGCCACAGCAAAAAGTGATTTGCTGCAAATACCTGAACAGGCAGACAGCCCGATTTTGCTTGAGACCGCTGCACCTTGTGTTTTCAGAGGCGGGGGGGGGGGGCAGGTCGGACCAGAAAAAGCCTTGGCCACGACACCGCCCCGGCAGTAGTTTGAAAGCTTGCATCTTCAGCACAGATACAATAACAAGCAGCACCATGCCCAATGCAAAACGCAATGGCTCCTCCATCGATCACCACGCACTGACACCAGGTGGGTTGGAACTGAACGAGCGATGGTGTTGTCATGCCTGGAGTTTCGCCCGAGGCAGCAGTTTAGATTCAGTCCGGCTCCCATTTTGCGATCAACCTGTTCTGCTGCAGCTGCAGATGCTGCATAGTGGAAACCTGCAGCATCAAGGCATGGCTGTCATCATTGGCGACGAACCATGGCCACGGAGCAAAATCAGATCTGAAAAATGCCGCGCAGGCAAGCTTGCACACTCGATCGACCTGTGCCCATCGCCATTTGTCATCAGGCATTTGGTGCATCAATTTCGGCTGTGGAGGCTCGAAGTTGTGCATGGCAATTCTTCCAACAATGACTGAGTTGTATGCGCATTCATGTTCAACTGCGTGTACACATCCAGTCAATGCCCCGGAGTTGCCGCCAACAACGGATGCTCAGGTAGCAAACTTCCTGGACAAGAAGCTTCAAGACCTACCGTCTTTTCAGCGCTCTGCATTCCTGGCACCTGTCTCGGCGCTCTGAACTTGTCATTTTGATTGCTGCTTTTACGCCCAGACACTTGACATGCTTGAGGTGCCTTCAACGGGAGGCTTGCCAGGAATCGATCCCGCATTGGTGCGGGTCGATGAAGAGTGCGTGTATCTTGTCGGGCCCTGCTGCCGTGCTTTCCCAGTGCCGTCATGACTCATCTCTTTTCCTCATGCAGACATGCCAGGAATTCGCTTGGACTTCAGCCATCCCGAACCAGAGCGCTGGTTTCGGAGGATACGATGAGCTTTCCAAACAGATGTCAGATCTGGTGCATGCCATGGAATGCAGGAGCTGGACAAGTGGGCAAAATGGGGGGTTAATGGCCATTTCACAGGGCGCAGCTCTCAGGCATGATCAGTTCATAAAGGATACTGCAGTTTGTCAGCAGAGTTCGCGCTGGCAGGGACCGGCCGTGGATGCCCATAGACGAACACGTCATCCAGCGCTGAGCCGAAATCTTCAGCAAAGCGACGTTGAACTTTACGATCCAGTCTGACGTTTCGCGTGTTGTGCTAGGCAGAGCGCGGCCATTGTCGGAGCGGAAAAAGATGAGGCAAGCAGTAGGAACAACGTGTTTGGCCTCAAGCAACTCTCCACTCGGTGCAGGTAGCCATCATGAACAGCCTGACGGTGAACTTGCATTTGCTTTTCGCAGCTTGGCACGGACCACTTGGCTTTACCCACATCGAAGCACACCCTAGACTGCTCCATTGTCAGGTGTCCTTCTATCGACCAGAAGGGAGTCGGAACAGAATAATGTACGAGGCCAGGACAGTCCCAGTCAGCTCAACACTTAAGGCGCCCCCCATTGACTTCACAGCCACTTCCATAGGCGAGCGCCTTCGGATCGGATTATTTTGCTTTCGAGTCGCAGGCGGGCTCGAGATTAAGAGTTGTGGAAGAACAATGACACTGGTCCGTAGCCACTACAGGCACGTTTGCACGGACTTGATCCGACGAAAGTGCTCCTGCCGCTGAACGCTTCTTGGTTGTTGCTAGAGATTGAGTTCGGCAGCGAGTGATCTGCAGAAATAGGACAGATTGAACGATGAGATTCGGGCGACAGCGAAAGACTGCACCAGCCCTTTCCGTTTGAAGGCTGTATGGTTTCATTTGAAGCCGATGCGTTACTCTGATTCGTTCGCATAGAAACCAACCAACCTGATTGTGCTTGCGGTGGTCACCGTTGAGGCTCGCCCGGGTGAGGAGCTGCTCAGCACCGAGGACATCGTGAGTGCAATCCAAGCTTATGCCCCAATGCACAGTGCTGCACCACCGCCGTTTGACTGGACGTGTATGCTGCTCCTTTCAGGCGGCGGGAGACAGCCTTGCGGTTGTTTGTTTGGGTACCGTGCAGTGCTCCTCTGCGTCGTTTGACAAGCCGGATCTGACGTTCTGCATGGAGACAGGTACTACACTGGCCAATATTTTGATGTTAAGGCCATCACAGAGGCTGCCCATGCTGTGGGAGCAAAGGTTCGCCCCTGGGATATGACAATTTGTCATATTCGATAAAGTTGGAAGAGCCACACTGAGAATCTGCGAGATGCAGTTCAGGCGATCTGGGATTGTGCCCATGCTGTTGGAAATGTGGACGCGCTCTCAGGAACGACCCATGCAAGCTTGAAAGCAGTTTGAGGATGTTGAAGTTCGGCAGCGAACAAGAAATCACTATATGAAGAGCTCCGATAGCTGGCCCTGCAGCTTGCGGCCCAGCGAAGATCCAACTTGTGACAACCTGCCAGCGATTGAAAGAATGTAAATCTAAGTTAAACCCTTTGAAGCCTTCCTTCGTTGCGCAGCTACTGCAGGCTTACGATTCACACCTACTCATCCCGGGGGATGTGCGATATATCCGACAGAAGAGGTAGGTTTTCCAACAAAGGGAGAACCCCAAGAAGCATGAACACAGGGAAGGACGGAATCGCGAAAAACGTTCCGTCATGCAGGAGTCACGCACATGCATCAACAAACAGGGAAGCCAACATCCAACGACAGGGTGGCAGGAGCACGAACAGCCGAAAGCAAGGGAGCTCACTCTCATCCAACACAGATGAGCTGTTGAGCGGAATAGTGCACAGAAAAGGCAGATTTTGGCAAGCATCCTACGAAAGAGGTTCACATCAAGCACGCCGCAGGATTCAGGCTGTGTTCAATCGATGCATGTTTGGCCGTCAGCTGTGCTGGATCAGCGCCACCCACCGGACTGGCGCAGGAAGCTCGAGCCGCGCGTGATTCGCATACCGGCGGCTGTTTGGCTGGAGCTCCATGGGTTGGCTCCGTTGAGACGGCAAGCGATTTTTCCAATGATTCCTTTTGGCTTATGGCGCTGCCCGGATTCGCAAAAGTAGCTCCTGTGCTCCTGACCGGGGCAAAGCGGCAAAACTTCGCACGCACACCGAACCCCCAGCAGGACCCGCCACCGAGACGAGCCCCGGAAGCCAGTATTTTTTACCCCAGTTTTGAGCCGGGTCTCGCTGCGAGACTATGAAGGTAGGAACAAGAATCTAAAAGGACGAAAGCTCAGCAGAACCTTTCAGAACCTGATGTCCAGTCAAATGTCGTCGTCGTACAGGAGAAACACGAGCCTTGAAGAAGAAGAACTGCAATTCTGAAGGATAAGAGTTCGCTGCAATCCTCCGAGGATTTGAACTTGCACGAATGGGGCGTGGACGGAGCCTGCTGGTGCCTTTCTCAGGCAAAGTCTGGGCTGTTAGTCCACTTCACTGGTGGTCTTGCAGGTGCAACTACAAGTACCTCAATGCGGGCCCTGGTGCAATCGGTGGCTTCTTCGTGCACAGAAAACACCTTAACAAAGGACACGGTTCAGGTCAATGCCGGCGGCACATGCCCGTTCTTCGCCAGGACTTCCCCTTTTGGCTGGGTGGTGGGGTCTGGGCCAAAATCCTGCATGGCCAAGCCGTGCTAGCAGATCCATCTGCGAGGCCAGAAGCAGGCTGTTCGCTTCAACATGGAGCACCGGTGGGACCCCGAGGCGAGTTCTCACACGTCATATCACCAGGTCGTGGCCCTGTAGACTGGGAATAGCCGTGTAATAACCTTCTGTTTGGGTTGGCAACGGCACGGCAGGTCGACGCCGGAGCTTGGCGATTGTCCAATCCGCCTGTTTTGCAGACCGTCTCGTTGCTTGCGAGTTTGGATATTTTTTCGAGGCACAAGCCGCTTGTCAAGACGTGCACAAGTGCTGAAGAATTCACACATGCCTTGCAGGACGACGATGTCAGAGCTCCGTGGAAGGCCGGGCACAGGGCGCAGTCGTGCAGCTCATGGTGTAAAATTGATGTAGAGGCAAGATTAAATCCGTAGCAGCAAGCTGCCAGCTTTTACACAAGCTTGCTCAGGGTATGGAAACATGTGCGGATCAACAACAAGCACATTGGCATCCCTGAAAACACAGGAGCTTTCGCAGTAGTTACGCCCAATGTTGGCAGTTTGGCGTCTTAACGGCTTTCGAGTCAAAGCCGTTGTACACTCCACACCGGCTGCAACTGTGGCATTGTCGGTGCTTAAACTATCAAGCTGAGGGGCGTCGTGACAACATGCATTGACACATCATGAAGGTAAGGCCATCTTAAATGAAGGTTAGGACTTTTTGAACGTGAGCAAATCCTGGATATGCGATACAGAGAAACTGGTTTGTTGCGGAGCAATCGCGGCTCAGACGTGCAGTCATCCTATGAAAACTGCATACGTTATTGCCAGCCTTTGTGACCAAAGTGGCCCACGAGACTGGTAGGTCGATGCTGTTGACAGCATACCTGGAACTGCTGATCGCTGATCTTGTCGGGGATCAACTCTCTGTTGCTTGATTGCGCTTAAGCACAGGGTCAGCCTAGCTTTGCCATTCGGCCAGGAGCAGTTCGTCTCACAGCTTCGTGTCATCATGGGCCACATCAGGTGATTACTCCGGAATGCCCCTCCGCACGCGGATGTCAGCTAAGCCTGAAGTTCAACGAGGCTTGCGACATTCACGGCTAATGCAAAGATTCGACTGGAATTTGTCGGGTGATGCTGCTGCTCCGATCTTGTTGAAAGGAAAGATCGTGCCTGGCAACCTTCACCGCCCTGGAGAGACGTGGAATAGCAACGACCCGAGGACGTCAATCACGGCACGCGCGAAATGGCACAGTAGTAGCAAAGATCTTTGATACACCAAGGTGGTCGACCACAGGAAGCCCAATGTCATTCGTGTTGCTCCTGCTCCTCTCTATAAGCGCTTCTGGCAAGCTTTCGAATGCACTGGAAAGCACCAGAAGCCCTGGTGAAGAGCTAGGTGCATGTGTCACGTGTCACAACCATGTGCCAGTTCTTTCCATGACGTGCACAAGTTTTGCACGGCGCTGCGGGAAGCTTTGAGCGAGGCATACTGCGGAGAGCGTTGCTCCACACCGGCATGACACATCGCAGATTTTGGCAATCTGGAGGTTGCAGAGCCCGCGGCCAAACGCGCAAAGGCTTCGAAGCTGCAAGGAGTAATGCTCCTACCAGAATCATGCAGCGTGCTCGCCAGGTGTGATGCGCTTCATGGTTGAAGGATGTGATTTGACAGTCTCGTGAGAACGCAGAAGCTGGCCACCAGTGTCCAGATTTTCACAATGGATTGAAGATGCGTTGCCGTGGCTCATCATGCCTTAGTTGCTTGAGCGTGCGAGAACTTTCAGTGTCTCGAAACAGAGACTGCACGCGCAGATTGTGCATCCACTCACTTTCGTTGCCGCTGCTGCAGCAGAAGCTTCGAACATGCCAGACACGGTGAGCGATTTGACCCGGTCCCACCCGATCCTAACCCACATATTGTGCTCAGAATCGTGCATTGTCAACCTTGTATCACAGTCGGGCATAGTGGAGATTCGGTTTTGTTAGCTACATTTGCAGACTTCTAGAACAGTCAGTTTGGCGCTTACAGCCACTTTGTAGGATCGCAGTAGGAGCGATGGTCGCTGAAGTGCAGGCAAGCTGTGTTTACAGCTTTGAAGAGCAACGACCGTCAGAGTCAGCAGAGTCAGGAGCCTGCACATAGCGACGAGGCAAGACGCTCGGTTGCGACTTTGCGATGCTTCTATGTGGCAAGCCAGTACATGCTGTTTGGTAGAAAGCCTTTCGGCTCATACACATGCCCGCGAGATTGCACTTGCCAGCCAGCAGACAACTCCAGAATGTCTGTCGGTCGCCGATCTTCAGTTTGTCTCACCGCGCTGTTGATGGTCATTGCCTCCTCCCCCTTTACATTCGTGGCACACAGTATACCCAGCCGCCAGACAAAGCAGACAAAGACGATGATGAGGTTCAAGAAAGGCATTAGAGTTGAGAAGATGTCCAAGGAAGAAGCCGACAAGAAGTTTGGCGTTTCTTCCTGGCCAACTTGGGGCTGCGGAGCCTCGAAATTCGACTGGGAATACAGCGGAACTGAGACTGCATACATTCTGGAGGGTGAGGTGACTGTGACCCCTACTGGAGAGTGGTCGGACGCCGATCCTGCAACGATTGAGGCAGGGGACCTCGCAACTTTTCCGGATGGAATGACTTGTGTTTGGGATGTGAAGAAACCCATCAGGAAGCACTACAACTTCTCCTGATGTCATGGGGCGGAGATGCTGTTTGCATGCAGCCCTTATTCGGCTGGCGCGAACAGAAATGTGGCGAAGAAAGCCAGGCAAAGTGCTGGCATAGTTCCGAACATAGGGCTGGCAGCTATCGGGTAGAAGAAGTAAGTACAACTTCATCACTCTCCAGGTCGAAGGCATTAGCTTTTCGCAGACTTGCCGTCGTTTACAGCATGACGAGATTCGACGCGAATGAGAAAGTGCGAGATCGACAGAAGGAGTGTACAATGCCATGGCCATCGCGACGGCATGCAAGCAGCAGGCCTTCAGAGAAGCACTTCTGAAGAAGATCGTGGGCGAGGATGTGGCGGACTTAACCAGTTTCCAGACGATACGGTCTAAAGCAAGTGCCCACGTCAGTCTGGCTCGAATTAGGGTAGGAGCTTGAAACTTCAGCACTGAAGCCCGACTTTAGATTTTCCAGGGAGTGGGACTCTGCAAGCATGGCTCGCGGTGCATCTCAGGAATTGAGTGGGGAAGATCTGTTGAAGCACGAGAAGTTTTTAAAAGCTAAGGAGGACCTGCCCGAGCGAAACTGCGCATGCTCCGCAAATCTCGGATGTGCTAGGAGGCTTTGTCGCAGCTCTCAACCAAGCAAAGTGCTCCTGCCAAGGCTTGCATGTCGTTGAGAGATCATAGCACCCGTGGTGCTTTCCGCAGCAGGCGGTTAGTCAATCTGTCCTGTTTCAGGATGGTGGCATCAGCTTGAGAACAACACAACAAAGTCGCGCCTGCCTTACGCATACAATTAGTGCGGCAAGTATCGCTGCAACAACTGGAACTAAGGCTTAGGCGGTGCTGCCTTCGACGAGGCAGTTTGCGGTTTGGTCGGAGACCGACCACTAGTTGTGGTGTTGCCCGCGGAGGAAACTGTCCGAAAGTTGGAAGCGATAGCAGGCAGAGCTGCGCAGGACTCCGACGAAGCACAGCTTCGATTTTTTGCATTTGTCAGAAAAACCACAGTGGCGAATTCGCCTTCAGGACGCGGCACGCCGCGAATTAGAAAAAGCCAAAGAGGCCAACCCTTCTTTTGCCTGAGCTCATGGGGGGCAGGAAGGGATCGTGATGCTTCAGGCGAGCCGGGCGGTAGCTGAAGCCCAAGCAGAGGCACAGAGATGGCAGAAGCGGCAGAGGCAGAAGTGCATGGCACAGACGACCGTCCGTTCCAGCGTTCCAGGCACAGAGCTCCTTGCAGGCGGCCGTCGCACACTTGTCAAGCGAACCCAAGGCCGGTTTGGAGAGAGCGGAGCTGCTTCACGTTGGCTTTGGCGCATCGCTTCCTCTTCCTCTCCTGGCCAGGCAGCAAGTCTGATGCCCACCTGGATCTCTGACGATGAGTACAGGGAGCGCTCAGAATCTTTGGACTGCCCTTTGCAACTTCGGGCTGCCCTTTTGCACGTGCACGTGAGGATCTGGGATACCCGCAGATGGATCCAAAGTTTAGAGACCGGGAGCCTCTTGTTTGAGAACCGTGGGCAAGCATGTGCCTTGTTCTGCGTGGAAGAAGATGTGCCGCTTTTTGTGAGGTGGCACAGGAAGCAGCTTCAGCTGGACAGGTGCTTTGCTGCTTTGTGCTGTGCTGCACTGCTGCACTGGTAGTTGTCTCGCTGCAATCTCGACCTTGGATGCCAGTACTGATCCCCGCCACAATCCGAACCTCAATCGCGACCAGAGCGACCCGGAGTTCTGGTATCATGCAGCCCGGCGACCATTCAACAAGGCCTGGGACGGCCGGTAGAGCACTAAGCGGTCTTTCGGTTGATGCTCTTCGGAGGCCCTCCTCCGCACGGAGCAACATTGGAATGCCCGTAGGGAGGAATGCCTCTCAGACGCTTTGATACTTCATGTGAGCATTGCTCTGGTGTCCTCGACACCTCGTCTAGGTGTGGCTGAAGCAGTTTGAGCAGGCCAGTGCCTATGAGCGCTGCTTCTCCTGGTAAGGCCGTCTTGCATCGCAGACCAGCACATGCTTCGCTGCACAGGTCAAGGACATGAACCAGCGGCGAGAACTTCTTTCTGACTTGCTCGAGGATAGGATGCGTTCGGATACTTCAATCGAGTGGCACCGAGACATTGACATCACACAGACTCTTCAGGATAGCCCCGCAGATGTCAAGCGTTTGGTCACCCCGATTCTGCACTACAGCATCACAATGAATGTCCTCATTGGTTTCTTTGAAAAGGCAGGCTTCTACTGCATCTAATTTAGTGAGTCTAGTGCCAGGAAGCGAGCGTTTTGGGCAGGCCGAGAAAACAAGAAGAACTTTCGAGGAAGTGCTCTTAGATGAGGACAGCAGCTCACAACCCCCCCCACCAAAAAAAAGCAAGTCTGCATCCTGCCTCAGTGTGGGGGTCCGTGAGCTTGCGCGGCTTGACAGAAGAAGCATGCTTGGCAGTTCTGAAAAGGTCGCTTGATGTTGGCAGAAAGTACGGCACTCCGCAAAGTAGAGCATGGGCGATTCGCAGGAGAACTTGAACGTGCTCCGGGGAATTCGAGACAGGGTAGATGCCAAGGGTGATCAGGCCGGGCGGATCGGATCGTTGGGAAGAAGGAATGTGCCTTGTGTGCTGGAGTGTCACAGTGAGGCAGCTGACGAGATGCTTCAGGAGTACGATGCTCGATCCAGGCCGGTGACCTTGTTCGCACGTTCGTTCCCCCTCAAGTCGAATCACTGCCGCTTGCACATCGATGTGGAGTTGAAGTTGAGTATTGCTGGAGCGTGGTCTCTTCTTCCGTCAGAGTCGAGCGACGAGGCACAAGGTGTAATGGCGATTTTACTCAGCTTCGTTTTCCGGATGACCACTTGTTTGCACGACTTGCACCTTATTTGGAGGCTGCTGGCGTCTGATGCTCAGGAGAAGAAGGAGGGGGAAGAGCAGGCACGTTGTGTGTCACCCACACCCAAGGTCAGAGTGTGATCCAAATGTTCCAAGCTCAGACATGCAGGAACGACGAGTTGCGGATGTCACTACGCTCGCGCAGATCATGAACTGGGGCCAGAAGTGCAAGAAGGCGGAAAGACAAAGAAACCGAGGAGCCACGGCCCTGTGCTTCGAAGCAGGATGGCCTCGTTGAGTGGGAGCAGGGGAACTACGCAGAAGCCCGGGCCAGCTGGAGGCGACGATTCCAAGCGAGTGAGCCTTCGGCTAGACTAGCTAGATGCTGACGCATGCTGGCGCGTGCTGGCGCTGCGGGGGCAGGGCAGTACCCGCCGCCATGTCAGCCCTTCTGGCATTGGGGCCTACATGGGGGGCTCCCCAACACTACGAGAAAGCACCCACCAGAGCCGGACTCCAAGCCAGCACGGGAGATCTCAGTCTGGATCGGAGCACTCGCATGTCTGGGGGCACAAGCACGGAGAAAGGGCACACACACACACATACGCGCGCGCTGACACCCACCAATCAAGCCAGGGACAGCCTCCTCTTGCAAGTTCTTCGGTTCCCCCCTGCTTGTATGGAAACGCTACTCGTAGCTTGCTATGGGCTTCATTGTGCAGTCTTCTGCCAGGCAAGCTCATGAGACTCTCCGCCCTTTCAAGGCGAGCGGATGCTGTCATGCTCCGAAGAAGGTGCTTTTACTTCTCGCAAATGCGCAGGCAGGAGATAAGGAGACCAACGAGCTGCTTTTTGAACTTCACGCAGCAGTCCTGAAGAACCTGGCACAGGCAAGACTGCAATGTTGGATTGGTGATTACAACCTTGGAAGCGTGATCGAACGACTGCAGCCGCAGAATTTGTCAGAAAGGCGAGCATGAAGCTTGGGTACTGGAACGAAGCGACGAAGGCCACTACACGGTGCAGTTGCGCATCGTGCGCGAAGTGCCGAACTCGTCGCCAGGTGTCGACACTTGCGACCCAGTTGTGCCCAGAAGATCACAAGGCATAAAGTGTGCTTTTTGTCCAGTAACATCGTTGGCAGATCTGCTACATGAACAGAGTGGATGCACGGAAGCTTCAATCAGCTAAGTCTGTCAGTATGACCTATCGAGAATGCCTGGCATTCAGGCATGGTTTCGACGAGCTTGTGCCCTAGAAGGTTTGGGAAGCCTGGACGAGGACTGACGGATCCGGCAGGTGAATTTGGGTACAGGAGGCAGGCAAAGCACAAGCAGATGTCAAGCAGGCCGAGAGATGCTTGCAGAAGATCGACGAATGTTCAGTTGGACGACCGGATCGCTTGCGAATTGCAAAGGACACACAGGCCCGTTCCCCGCTGCCCAGACGCGCAGGTGTTTGCTGGGCTGTGAGCTGCGAGGCCAAGCGTGAGAAGCTGCAGGCCCTTCGCGAGCGGGCAGCCGCCTTATGTACAATCGGTTCCAAGCAAAGAGAATAGAGCAAGCATCTTCTGGGGCATCCAGGAGCAGGCATCACTCAAGCGAACAATGGAGAAGGCACTCGGCAGGCCACAATACAGCTGCGTAATTTCGCAGATTTGTTGGTAGACTGCTTGACGCATGACGCATAGATTTGCAAGTCTTGCAGGGATCATGTTGCATGGCATCTACTGTTGCAGAATGGTCACAGTACTCAGCCCGTCCAGGAGCGTGTTCAGTGAAGAACGCCAGGTGCAATGGATTGGCATGTGAGGGGGATGTAGTCGGGACTTGTAGTGCAGAGTCAGATGTGCAAGGTCGATAACGAGGAAGAAGCTGCAAAGGATTTGCTTGAGCCAGACGAGCCACTGAACCGCAATAGTTACTTGCCACGGACCAATGGGCCGTCACGACGGGTTTAATAATGTTAGGGGGCACCGTGTCAGGCAGCGGAGAGCCTTGCCCACACCTAACGGAATCTTTCAGGCCGGCGGATCAGCACATCGATTTTGACTTGTTGCGCACCCCTGTGCTGAGGATTCCAACCGTAAACACCTGACGCGAGAAGGTGCAAAGGACTGTGGCTGGCGCTGGGGGTTTGTGATTCGCCGCAGACCTCTAGCAAGCTGAAAGACAAAAGCATTAAAAAGAGCACCAGAGCATCTTACCTTGTGAAAGAAAGCAAGGAAGCGAGCAAGCAAGACGAGCGGGTGCTATGCCATGGTTGAAGCCAAACCGTGATTCAATCAGTTTCCGAGCGTTAAATCAGTCGCAGTCCGAGAAGCCGCACTTGAGAGCGGCATGTGGGGCAGCTTGATTGATGGGCGAGACAAAGACCACAGTAGCAGGTGCAAGCAGTCTCGACAAGACGGAGGGGCATATTCAACTAAGGACGAGGACAACAGCAGCAGGCTCTACCACGAAAAGGCAACTAGTGACTAGTGGTGACTGGTCCCCTCGTGTCGGCATTGCGGTGAAGAGTTCAGAGTTGTCTAGTGACATTGAGCAAGACGCGGCCTGTCGGAACATTAGATGCATTCAAAGCTTGCGTTTCCTGCAGGATTTGCTGCACGCTTTGCGCGATGCATACAGAGACTCTACGTTTCAGAAGCAGGCTAGCTCGCAGATCTGCTTTTCTGCAGCGTGGTATGAAAGAATTAGTTCCTGAGGTCATGAAGCTTGCACGCGATGTTCGAGGTGAAAAGGCCACCCTGCCTTGGAGAGTTCGTTTCGGATGTGAGCATCTAGCCAAAACCAACCCTTGCTACGTAATCCGGCGATGTTGCCGTGGTCACTGCGCGGGCGGGGCTTTTGGCAGGCAAGAGGTCGCCTAGCATCCTAGAGCTGAGTTCGGAGG
Source organism: Symbiodinium sp. CCMP2592 (assembly GCA_905221615.1). Classification (NCBI taxonomy): domain Eukaryota; class Dinophyceae; order Suessiales; family Symbiodiniaceae; genus Symbiodinium; species Symbiodinium sp. CCMP2592. The sequence continues at coordinate 4,424 of CAJNDT010000490.1, read as the reverse complement.
CATGCTCAGGTTAGCAGGCATGGCGTTGGAATGCTTTCCCAACGAGAGTGCTAAGACTGCTAAGAGGGTGACCTCAAATCAACAATGTCGCTTGTTTCCACCGCTCGAAGTTATGGTTCCCTTTCGTGCCCCCCGGCATCGACTTTGTATGCTGACTGGATGCGATTCTTGTTCAGTATGGATAGAATAGTAGGCTACTAAGCAACTTTTTTCAGAACGGTGGATTTGGCAAAAGCTTTCCTCCCTGTTGCCAGCGCCCCTTCCTCGCGAATCTCGCCAAAGTTGCAGCAAACTTACATGGAGACGTGCAGCTGACGGCTGCGAGACACTTTGATCACAGGCATCCGGTTTGGCCAACTTAGGCGCTGCCTTTGCAGAAGCCCGTCTTGGAGAAGCAGCGCACTCGAGCATGGCATGGCGTGCACCGTTTGTGTTCGAGATACGTGTTGGAACCCCCGCTCTGCAGGTTCGGCTTTGAACCCAGCGAGAAGGGACTTAAAGAGATGATGCGAGCAGTTCAGGCGGATTCCGCCTGGCTTACAATCAAGTTTTTCAGCTGATTCTCTGAAGGATTACACACGAGGCCCGAAGGCAAACGCGGGAGTGAAGAGGTGCGCTTCCAAAGCTGCAATTCAAAATTCTACCGAGTCTGCTTAGCAGGGCCGCTGACGAGACAACGGTGGCACTCTATGGAGTCTGCATCTTTATCCTATCAGGAGATTGCTCTGTCATGTTCTCCAACATAGCTGAGGTCATGTACGACACGCTCACCCGCCCAGATGATGCTGCCATAAGACCACAACTGGAGGCCGGATTGCGTGTGTGTTTTGGCTACTTGCAGAGGTGCTGTCGTACGGAAATTTTGTAGGCCAGACTTGGCCGCGGTCACGATGCAGAAGACGCTGAAGCTTGAGGCCATTCCTTTGCGACACGCTTTCCGTGCTCGTGCACAGGGAAGATTTCGACAAACCTGTGTGCAGTCGTCAGAGGCCGGGAGCCGTGATTCCACCAAAGGGCTGTGGACCCATCTGCTGCTCCCCGATGCAAAATCCATAAAAATCCGTTTCTGCATGACTCATTACCGACTTTTCCTCGTCATGGCGCTTGCTGTCCGTCGGTTCTGGAGCAGGCTGCAAGCCTCTTCATATTCGGAGATGAATAAAGATGAAACTCCCTCGAAGTTTAACAGTGCTGCTGTGCTACTTGCAAACGTCAGTCATCTCGGCGGAGAACAGCATCCACGTCTCTTCAGTGGAGCACGAGCAGTGGCACCAAGGATTTGTCTTCAATTCTGCGGTCGCAACAAGACCATATTACTTGCACAAGCATTCCATGTTCAAGCTTCCGCAGACAATCTCCAAAAATTGATCCAGATATCCACGGCCTTTCTAAACATACACATATGTATATCACACAATTATATAGACATATGTATATGTGTGTGTGTATGATTCTCCGATTTCATGAGCTAGCGATCGCAATTCACCTTCATTGGGAATGGGATGATCGGCACTCAGGGTAATAAATTCTTAACCGATTTATGTCGAACCGTGCATATCTGGAAGTGTATATTTTCGATTTGAAGTTTGAACTTTTCGTTTGTTTTAAAATAGTTTAAGAATGTTTTTTTTGATTTGCGATTTACCAAAAATCAGTGTTTTTGAAGAATCGCTTAGTGACTATATTTTTGAATTGAACGAAATTATGACATATTCAAATGTATAGTTTGTTATACAAATAGAAGCAATAGGAGTCTGTTGCTAAAATAGATCCGAATATCCTAAGAATGTTGAAAACTAAAATAGAAATATAAATTAATGAGTATAGTCTTTGAATATTAGGTTCTTTTTCTTTCTGATATTATCTCTTAAATTTCTTCTGATATTTTCAATAGAGGTGAAATTTTACATGCTATTATGCTAAATAAAGAGTATCTAATTTCTTACTTTAGAATTGATGTACCCACAAATAGCTATATGAGTTCCGCATACGAGCATGGAGATAACGGCTGGAAATTGCACTCGCTATTCTTGTTGGTTCTTGTCTGGGTTCGTGTCCGGTTCTGGTCCGAGTCGTGTCCGGGTTCGCGCTCCGTGTCCGGAATCGTATCCGTGTCTGGGTTCGCGTCTGGTTAGCGACCGGGTTCGTGTCCGGATTCGTCTTTGGTGTTTGGTTCTTGTTTGGGTTCACGTCTGTTGCGTGTCGGATTCGTGTCTGGTGCGTATTCGGTTCGCGTTTGGTTCGTATCCGCCTCGTATTTGGGTTCGTATCTGCATTTAGATTCGTATTTAGTTCGATTCGTATCGGTTCGTGAATATTTTGGGTCTGGTTGGGATTTGGGATCGTATGTTGATTCGTATCTGGTGGGGATTTATAACTACGACAATTCGTCTAATTAAATATATTATGAATTTTTCATTTCGATTATGATAGTGATGAATTCTGGCGCGTGAAATCGTTGATTTTTTATTATTATTGAATTAAAAGATTTTATTTATATTTATCTTTATTTCTAGATTATTAATTTTTCTTAAGTTTGGATAATGTTCATTTATTTATACGAAATATGGATCTTATCAAAATAAAAAAATCTTTCGAATTTAGGAGATTATTATATAGATCTTTTTTATTCTAAATATGAAATAATTAATATCTCTATATCATAGGTTACTAGAAAATAAAATTGAAAAAAGAAATTATTGCGTATTATCGATTTTGATATTAATATCGGAAAGATAAATAGTAATGCTAGCATTATAGAAATATATATATAATATCGATTTTATGCATACTAGGAAGATTTGAGAGATATTGATTGAATTATTAAAAAATATTTTTTCTTTTTCTTCTGATAATGCATATACGAGATTCGAAATTTTTTTTTATTCTTATGGTCTTGAAGAGTAATTCTTAGAAAATAATTCCTAATTTTTAAATTCTATGGTTATCGTAGGTTTAGAGGTTCTAATTAACTGAGATAAGTCTATATAAAAAATTATTATTAGGAATTACTCATATAATATAATTGATATGAATTTATTTATGGGTATCGAGGCTCTTCTTTTTCATATGGGATTTATGAGGGATGGATATCTCTAAAAGAAATATTCGTAAGAATATTCGATAATATTCGTAAATTTAATTCTCTATTAAACTCGATATCTCTAATAGAATATTGGGATTTTGATTTTCTATTATAAATGAGCGAGATGGGATTTGAAGATATTTTTTATTTTAATGAAAGTGACAATTAGAAATATGGAAATTTATTTTTTTTCTATCTATAAGATATGTGATTAAATTGGATTGGGAGGGGGGTTCTCTCTATTTCTTGAATAATTCTATGATTTTCTATTATTTTCAAAATGAATCATATTATTTAAATTATGGGCAGGTCTTAGAATCTCTCTTATATGAATGATTCCGATGGCTAGAGATCTAAGATTCTTCAAAGATATTTGAATCTAAATCTTCGATGATAATCGTAGATTTATGGGAAGATTCTCTTATGAAATTCTATTGATAAAATTTATTTTTTTTTATTAATATATTGATAGATCTCGAAAATACGAAAATTCTAATCTTACCCAGCAAATTCGATGATTTTTATAGATTTGCGGATTTCATCTAATTGCGATATTTCCAATAGAGAATTATTCGTAAAATATGAAATTTATATTTGATCGCGGGAGGATTTCGAAGGTATCTCTATTATAATGATTCTGGTGATCGGAAATATAGAAATTCCAAGAATTTAAATTATGATTAATGGAAAAAAAAATAGAAGACCTATTGAAGTCAATAGGATCTATTGGATTCAATAGGTCTCCCGGATTGAAGATTGAAGATTGAAGATCTCCCCGGAAATTTTTTGAAGGCATCTTCAATTTTCAATCCGGAAGATCTATTGAATTCAATAGGGCCTGCTGAGTTCAATAATCCTCCTGGAATGTGCGAAAGGAAATGGTATAAGGATTATTATATATAGGTTTGTATGAAAATCCCAAGGAGGTTATATAATACGGTTGTTATTGGCACCCTGCCCCCCCAAAGACCAATGACTATCGGCTAGTAAAAGCAGACTTATATCCAAAGCTCATATAGAAACCTTGGTCTTTGGGGGGGGTACCATATATATATATATATTTCATCTTATATTCCAAATAGCTTCCGTATCTATAAGATGAATATATGATATTTTATGAAGAATGAGATCAGAGATATTTCTCTTGTTTAATTTGAGGGTGCGTCGGAATATGGACCCGTATTTTTCGAGTAAAATCAAGCTATTTTTTGAATTTTCCTCATGCAATCTGATATTATATCTTCAAAGTGGCAAATCCAATCTTACTAATTTTGTTGGCTGTCAAACCCAGCCAGTCGTACAAAAACCTTGGGTTGCCCAGAAAATATGAAGATAAGAT
>CAJNDT010000489.1:0-196112 GCA_905221615.1 Symbiodinium sp. CCMP2592 | reverse complement strand
AACGTTTTCGGATGCATAATTCGGCACTCGCCGTGAGTCGTATCGAAACCTTCGTAATTGCAAGTCAGGTTGGCCATCACCTGCCCTTAGGGCACAGCCACGAGACATGCAGAAAACTTGTAGTGGCTCCAGGCCTGCGCAGTTGTCATTTGGGCGCAAGCAAACGGAGCAGAATGAAGCCCTGATTTCGGTATTTGGCTTGCTTCAACAGCCATTTCATGAACAATTAGATGGGCCTTGCTCTTGGGATGTCTTTAGTGTCCGAAACTTGGCTCCACGACTGTTCAGTCTGAGATCGAACAATCCTGTCATGCAGGATGAAAACTCTCCATCTGGAGGTTTAGCCCAAAAATGGGGACGGTGAGGTGCTCACAATGATGCGATGCTCAGTTCATGCAACCACCTCACGTTGCCGAAGTGACTGGCCGGACTAGAATGCTGGTTGCAGGAGGACCAGGATCATAACCATTGTGCCATCGTTTCGGACCGTCGAGTCCTCGCCTTTTCAGGTTTCTGAATGCACACAGGAGAGACGATGGAAGCGTGGCACAGCTTGGGATCGGGAGCTCTGCGCAGCAACTGCTTAAACACTGTACGGTCACTGTACTGTCACATCGTCAAAATGCGCGATGGTTAAATATATCTTGACCAAGCAGTGCAGATTTGAGAGAAGACAACACGACACTTGCACGCTATGCGACAAAACCAATTCACTCCTGCCGAATAGCATGAACGTCTGCGCAATGCTGCATTCCTGCTTGGACAGTAAACGGGCTACAGGGCCCGAAGGGATACCTGTAATGTTCAATAACTTAAAGACGATGTCAAGGATGCCATCAGCTCAAGCAGTCAAATAGGGCGATGGCACAGACCTGCACGCGTCAACAGAAGAGGAACACGTCTCTCCCCCTCGCCACTGCCGTCTGGGACTCCAACTCCAGCAGTTGCCAGTCCGCCAAGTCCGAGCTCTTCACAGCTGACACCTCAAGGTCTCTCTTGTGCGCAGAGAGGCGCATGAAACAAGGACAGACTCGACAATCATCCACTCTGAGCGACCTCCGGGCAATCTGCCTCCATCCTGGACATGCGATTGGCTGCTAGCAAGCTGCATAAGAATTCCTTGCACCTTGGTGCTCTGTGCAAGAAATCCGCATGAGGACTGGGCATTGACCTCGAAGCCTCCCAAAGGGTCTTCCAGTAGGCTTCTTCGGCCAAAGCTGGCTGCGGTGTGCTCGGGGCAAAAGCGACCTCAGAGAGCAACAGCGCAAGCACATGCCCGGAGGTAGCCTGGGCTGAGTGCGGCCTCCATCGCTTCAGGAGGATCATCGTCTTCCCCGGCCCCAGACAACATCGCCTCGAAGGGGGACATCAAACCTCATCTATCGGGACCCATGACAAATTAAAATTCCATGGCGATGCTTCTACAGGCTGCAACATGTAACAGTACCTGACAACGAAATTCTCACACAAAGGCCATGAATCCCTGGCTTCAGCGGAGGTGTTTTCCAACTGCTTCCGCTTCGGTGGCGTTAAGTCTGCGCTTCGATCTTACAGATCGAAGTAGTCGATCTTACAGATCGGTGTTGATCTTTCCTTCCGCTGGGAGGACCGACTGGTTCCCAGGCGGTTCTCGCAGACAGGAAGCAGAGGAAAATTAAAAGTAATATCGAAGAGGGTCGGGACGGGTGGGTGAAACAAAATTTCGCTCAAGCTGTAACAGCTTTCGCCAAAATGGCCACGGAGTATACAATCATTCGACATGAATCGGTGAGTCAATCCCCTGACCGATTCGGTGTTTAAGTGAGATATGAAGTTGTCACTTCGCACAAACAAGTGTGTGCTACACGACAACGAAATTCTCACACAAAGGCCATGAATCCCTGGCTTCAGCGGAGGTGTTTTCCAACTGCTTCCGCTTCGGTGGCGTTAAGTCTGCGCTTCGATCTTACAGATCGAAGTAGTCGATCTTACAGATCGGTGTTGATCTTTCCTTCCGCTGGGAGGACCGACTGGTTCCCATCGAGTGTGGTCGCGTCCTCCCATCGCAGGCGAACGCCACTCGAAAGAACATTAGCGTAACATCGAAAGCAAATGGTCGTGCAATCGGTGAATTTCGGGTAAGTCGGAAAAACCCGTCGAGGAAGCAAAATGGATATCTCCTATGATCTTCGCAGCTCTACTCGTCAGTGCATTAAGAGGCAAATCGAGTTTAGTCCAGCTCTCAGACTCCGGAACGTTCTCAAAGCGGCTGATCCCGTCGGAGATGTTCGCCTTGGTGGGTACCCGCTCAAGTCGATGTGCAATACTGCGTCGATTGTGCCAAGTCCAATGTGCCGCAATGAGGCAATTCAAAGGTTGATGTTTGCCGACGCCCTTGAGTAGGGCGTGTCGGGAGGCTTCGTTGTCACAGCATTGAACGTAGAACTGATCCAGCCACGGTTCGAAGACCAACGGTGCCAGTATCGCTACCCATGCTTCGAGAAGGTAGATGAAGGCCTGGTCGGAGGCAAACTGTCGAACAAGTAGTGAAGGAAGACGACCCTGGAAGTAGGCGGCGGTTCGCACGTCACCGTGGTGGAAGCAAACCGCCGCCCAGCCGTTTTCGATGTCGGACGTCGACTTTGAGTCCCAATTAGGGATGTCGCTGTCTCCCGGCTTGTAGATGGTGGAGCCAAGCCGGAAGTATGCGTCCGTATAGATGACGCTGTATGTCGGCTTGGTCGGTGTGCGTGGTATCGTCATTGGTCGGCAGTGCTGTATGATGTCCTTGAGGGCGAGTAGTGATGAGCGTGTGGGCTTGTCGAGGGCATGTGAATAGGAGTGAGCTCGAGAATAAAGTGCCTTCAGGGCCGCTCGACCCACCTTGCCAAATAGTCTCCCAGTCAGGAAGTTGCACTTCCCGGCCATCTTCCTGGCTTGCTCGGGGGACAGTGACGAAGTAGTCAGGTGTGTGTCGATTTGTCTACACATGTTTTCGACTCTCTTTGGACAAGGTGTGAGGACCAAGTTGTTGTCGTCGGATGAAATGATGACTCCTTGTATACGATGTGCTGTTTGCGGTGGTTGACGTTTACTGGGCTTCATCGATATCTGGAGACATCCGTTGTACTCCTCGAAGGACTCGAAGCTGCCTTTGGCGAGGTCGGAGTCTTCCATGGATCCGTAGTCGTCGACGTAGTGCATGGCCGGAGACAAGATCATCGTTCGGCTGCAGGCCACGAGAATGTCGCCGAATCGATTGTAAGACCAGACACTTGCGGCCGATCCGAAAAGAAGGACATTGTGGCTCCACAGCGTTGGGCCGTCCGGGGTCAACAACATCACATAGGCTTCTCGAGGATCACGAAGTGGAAGTTGGCGATAAGCCCCGTCGTGGTCATGTCCCCAAACAGACAAGGGTTTCGAGTGATCGGTTCGGAGTGTAGCGAGTCCCAAGGAAATAAAGTGGTCGGGTGTGTGATGGTACGGTTGGTCGTGCATGGTGCAGGTCGCATTGTGGCCACTCCGGCGCCAATCCTCGCCTCGTCGGACTTTGTTGTTGCCGTCGCTGCCGGTCTGTTCGATGCTGAAAGCCATGGCGATGTAGGGATCGGAGTGTGGTAGTGGTAACAGGGCTCGATGTTTCCCTTTTGGTGGTACCGTGGCAGCGCGGGGCCACCAGTCGGGGGCTTGATACGGTCCGTTCATGCGTCCCATGTCGACTTCGGCCAGGATTTCATCCAGCATCAGTTCCCAATGTTCGTCGACGGAATTCTTCTCGATCTTGTCGTGGATGTACTGTCGGTTCTTGTCACCAAACTCGTCGATCGGTGTGGGTTCGAGATATTTAAGGTCTTGTCGAACGTGCCAGTTGATGCCTGGGGTCAACTTGCCCATCAAGGGGAAACCTTCGGAGAGTTCGCGATATATCAGCTCTGTTTGTGGGTATTGGATCAGTCGTAGTAAGTGAACGAGTACTGGGATCTGTGTGACTGAATCCTTGTGTCGGTATGCTCGTTGTACGTGTTCTGGGAGTGTGTGATACCAGGCCATGGTGTGATCCTCCATGTCTTCGACGAGCTCGCGGATGTCGGCGATGATCGCTTTCTGGAAATCTACGAGTGGGTGAAACACATGTCGATGTTGTAAGCACCACTCGAGGGTAGGATCCAGTGGCTTCGGGGCCAAGTGTGTGTCGCGATGAAGTGCCCAATCGAGGTGTTCTGTCCAGGAGAACTGAGGCATGTAGTTGTGTGTCGTGGAACGTGGAGGAGGACCGAAAGGGACTTTGTGGTGTAGCCACAAGGCAGTAATCTGTTGGAGAGCCGAAGATCGTGGTGTGTCGGGGATGGTCGCGTTGACGGTCCCGAGAAGCAGCAGGAACATGATCCAAACTGCCGTGGGAAGATGCCAAGAGTTGCCTAAAGCAACGCATCGTTTGGTTTCGTCGCCCTGGGCGAGTGTGGCGGTGTAGTCCAGCGGTAGACCTTGAAGTTGTTCTCGAAGTGTGGCGGGTGCTGTAGACCATGTGCCATCGGGTAATGTCACCAAGAACTGCTCCTCGTACTGCCACACAGGGTATCGACGATTGTCCTGTTCCCATCGTTGCCACGCGTCATGTGAAGTCGAGCGATCTCGGAGATGTGTAGGCGGATCTCGGCCCGTAGTCGATGTTGATGGTGTAGTCAAGCAATGGAAAAGTTTCTTGTCGCTATGGAGGCATGGGGGAAGGGAGTAGTCCTTCGTCTTGATGTGTGTCTGCAATTCCTTAGCGATCGGGTTGTGGAGTCGGTGCCATGTTCCCTCGAGTTTCCAGTCCAAGGACCAAGGTGTGAGTCGTGGAAGGCGTTCTTCGATGATGTTCCAAGGGATCGATGTCCACCACAGCCGCTTCCGGTGCATGATTCCGGCGTCGGCTGCATCGACGACTATGGGGTCCATACTCAGTGGCGATGTGAGCTCAAGCAAGTTGTCGTGAACATCCGGGTGAGGGACCACGTTCTCGAAGATCGTTTCAATGGCGATGCCAGTGAAGCGTTTCCGGAGTTGGTGTTCGATGCCCACCATGTGACTGAAAAGCCAACCCGATGTGCCCTCGGAGCCTGGGGGTCGGTGACGCAAGTTCGAAAAATCGGGGCAAGGTGGTCCAGCGGTTATCACCATTATGTATTGTTGATGGAGAGTAGCAGCATCGATGTGCTCCGCGACGGACTCGATGTCGAACTGTGTCACGTCCCCCATTTGTATGGATCCGAAGTGTTGTGAGGTAAACTGTGCACATTCGAGGTCGATCTCCCAAGAAAGGGTCAGGAGGATGTGCCCATTGATTCGTCGTAGTGCTTCGGAGGCAATCCCGATACCATCGAAGAAGGACAGGTGCACCACCGGTAAGGTGCCGACCAGCTCGTAGCACAATGTACAAGTTCGGTCGTGTAACTCTGTCGGTCGATGGTCGGCTCCAGGGTCGGCAGACCCTGGGCCGTGCTGTCCCTATTTCTTGCCGGACTTACCGGCTTTGCCCTTCTTGCCGGCGCCTTTCGAGCCTTTGTCTCCCTTCGCGTTCCAAGGAGGTCGTGTTTGAGATACATGAGGAGCCGGGTTCAGTGGCAGGGTCGGTGATGGTGTCGGAGTAAAGAAAGTCGGCGTCGTAGGAGATGTCCATGCTTGTGTCGGGGTGGCTTGCCAAGAAGACATGGCCTGTGTAGTCCACGTAGGTGTCGAAGGTTGCCATGAGCGCCATTGTGTGGTCGGATTGGACCAGGGTTGTCGATATCGCCGTCCTTGTCCTGGAGGTGACCACTTCTGCTGATATCCTTTTCCTTTCCCTTTCGGGGTTTGTTCGGCGCCTTTGCCGAATCGCTGCTTCTTCGACAGCGGTTGTTGTATAACGTCGTTGACTCTGGTGAGGTCGTTGATGAGGTCGTCGGTGATCGCTTGGAAGGTCTCGTTAGATCGCATGCGCATGGCGATGTCCCAAGAGAATTCTTCCCAAAGGCTTTTCACGTTGTTAATGCGTTGTGAATGTTTGCGTACGAGACGAATGAACCAATCGACGTATTTGTTGACGACCGTCTCGGAGGCATACTTAATGAGGATCCAGGCCCATCGGATTGCCTCAATCGCGTCTATAAGCATCCATTGTCCTCGCACATCCCACTCATCGTGTGACTTCTCGGTGATGTTATTGCGTTCGTCGAGGACCAGTTTCTTCTCGTGCGTATCCTTCTTCCTGGCCGAGTTGATCGTGTCGAAGCTAGTCCAGATCCTTTGTGACACTATCTCGCCAAGTGCTGTGGCGGTGTACATCTTCGATGTATGGTGCTCGTGATACATCCGAGCGAGTACCTTCTCCGCCCCGACTAGATTCTTCTCGGGGAACTGTCGTCGTTCGCCGTCCACGGTGATGCTATTGTAATCCTCGACCAGTTTGTTGTAGACACCCGTCGGGAGAGTCTTGGGGACGACGTCTTTGTCGGTGTGGGACGAAGTAGTAGTGGTCGGCAAGGTCGGGGAAGCTGAAGGTGTCGGAGTTGTCGTAGCAGCATGGTAAGCGAGTCGTGCAGACTGAGTGAGTACCATCCACTGGGCGGTGAGGGCGTCTTCGTCGGTGTCATCTCCGAGCTTGAACTCCACGCCCCCCGCCTTGGCGCCCGCCTTAAGCTTCGTGATCACATCTTTGATGCTCGCGTCATCCTTGAGGTACGTGCCGATGGTCGCATGAGACTTCAAGCCGAGTTTGGCCAAGTATCGGGCTACAACGTCTGTAGTCAGGTCGATGCCCGCTAAGTCGGCCGCGTCCTGAAGTGGATTGCTCATGTTCGTCGAGAGATTTGGACTCGGGCAGAAATTGCTCTTATGAAAGGTCAGGCTGACGTGACATGTCTTCGGTGGCAACTCGAGGTGACATGAGGTCTGCATCGAGCTTTTTGCATTCGGATGATCGGGACGAAGCCGATGACACATCGCCGAGGCGGAAGTCAGTCGGCCATCAGTCCTCATCCTCATCGGGCTGTGCGTCGGCGAAGGCTTGTGCCTCGCGTAATCTGAAACATCGTTTGCATTTCGGGCCTGATGGTTCGCGATACTCGCGGCGATGCGGTGCAAAGCCGTATGGCCATCCGCAAATTGTGTGCCAATGTGCGTTATCGCAGGATGATTCGGAGATTCCCGGTAAGTGCACAACCTTAGTTAAGGAGTTCACAACCCAGAATTTGGTACGGAGAGTCTCGAGGTATTGTGCGACCATCTCACGGACTTGTTCGGGCTTGTTCGGGGTCTCGGGCCTGTGGAACTCATCGCCTCGGTGCAAGGGGGACTCTTGTACATAAACTTTGATAGCATCACTGCCCCATCGACCTATCAGTTGAACGGTGTCCAGTGGGAAACCTCGTCGTGTGAGCATCTGAGAGCCAGATACTCGACAGACATGCTCGCAGAACCGATCGAGTAAGGCTCCGTTCGGTCCCATGCGAGTCATCGAGGTCCCAGTAGCAGAGATCACAGAGCGAAAGATGTCGATGGTCTGATGATGATCAAGTGGTTGTCCGTCCGTGCCAGGAAAGAGGGGGCCGTCTCGAGAGCATCCTAGTGATTGTAGAAGGTCAAGATGTCGTTGTAGTGCGTGAAAGGGGCATAGTCGTGGAGATGTCGAACAGCAGCATGGGTGTGATCTGGTCACGCACAAACCCACAATGTCCGTCTTCGTGCATGGTAGGGTGATGAACGCGGTGCGTCCGGCGTGTGTGATCTCCACCCACGCCTGGCCGAAAGTCACCGAAGCTGCCTCGATGCCTCGCAGTAGCCACCAGCAGCAGATGATGACCATGTCCACTCGATGTCGTAGTCGTCGTGCCCATGGATGAGGACCATCGAAGTCTTCGTCTGCGGGTCGTACTGGTAGTCGTGCAATGTCCTCGACGACGAAGGAGTCCTTGAGTTTAGCAGGTCCTCGTCCCCGTTCGACGGCCCTTTCGACTTGTTGCATCTTGAGGCAGACTTCGGGTGGCACCGAGGTACAAGTCTGTGCCACGTGCTCTTGTCGGGCTTGGCTGAAGATCTGCTTCGCGGACTTGTAACCTCCAGATCGCAAACTGGCACCGATCGCGTCAACCAGTCGCACCGAGAGTGGCAACGGATCGAGATCCCACGCATCGGCGAGAGCAGTCCAAAGCTTCCACCTCGAATCTCGAGACTTCTGTGTCGTCATCGCGTAGGTATTGGTCTGGAGGTCCTCCAAGGAAGCTCTTCGTTGTTCTGGTTTGGCTGCTTCGAGTGCCCTGGCTAAGGAACCTCGGGATGAAGGGTTACACCGAGGTAAATCTCGTCTCCGCACCGGCACGACTTCGCGTGGCATCGGTCTGCGATCGAGTGCCGACAGTAGTCTGTCTAGGTCAAGTCGGCTTGGGGCAATCTCCACGAGGACATTTTCGGATGTTCCTCGGAGTTTCTCGGGTGTATTGATCCCGCGTTTGGCCAACTCGGGTGCCAAAGCGGTCAAGTCGTGTGATCGCAGGAGCGCAAGCACATCTGCGAACGACATGAGGTGGGGCTTCGGGCAAGGTTCGGGAACCGTGGGCTAAGTCGCTGGTAGTTTCGGGCCACGGGATCCACAGAACTGTGGAAACTCTTAGACGTGAGGCGTAAGAGAGCAATAACAGGAAAGTCTTATTATGCAAGAGCTCGGCATTTGTTTTGTCATCGATGTGCCAATCGAGAGTCCTCGAGCTTTGAGCTGGGGGATCGGGTTACAAGCTTCGAAATGTACAGAGCCGCGTCCCTTCCAGTATCGCACATCGCCGAGGCGGAAAGCGAAACCGAAGAGGACGGGTTGTCGAAGCGGCACCAGCGCGGTGCGATAAAGTCGGGTGAATAACCCGAGTCGACACTGTCGGGTATCAGAACACTAACGTCGCCGAGGCGGAATAGTGTCTGTTTCCCGTGTGGGTCGATGTCGCGGCTACTGTGCCGCCTGTGCGTCTCGTCGACGGCCCTTGAGCAACTCCAGGTGATCGGTGTCCACGTGGGTAAAGGACAAGTCGCCGACCATATATTGTCCCAGACGCAATCGTGTGTATGCGAGACTCATGAACCGGAGGAAGTCGTCCTGGGTCATGATGATGGTGTCGTCGGCGTCGTAGTGGTATGTGGCGAATTGGTAGGTCGGGGGATCGGCGAGGGCCGAGTTGATGTCATAGGACTCGAAGTGTGCCTTGGTGTTGAGGGTCTCGTCGAAGGGCTTGGCGGGATGCGAGGCAGTTGGCAGTAGATCCAGCCGGTACTTCTTCGTTGTGGTCGAGTTGCGATTGGAGATCTCGAGGAGGTTGTGACTGGACCAGGTAACCGACTCGAAGTAATCGAGCTTCTGGTGCTTCATCTGCTCGTCGCGGAGGGCCCCCGCGAGTTTATCGCGGATATCGTCGTCTCCGAGGTCTCGTCGGATGCCGCTCATGATCTGTTTGAGCCGGCCAATCAAGGCGTCGTCGTCTTTGCGCTCCCACTCCATGAGATAGAGCATGTAGTCGCCGCCATCGGAGGTGAGTCGTTGTCCAGTCGGGACTGGAACCGTGGCATCGACTTCGAGGGTGGTGCCGTCACCGTTGATGATCAGAGCCTTCTGGGCGGGCACAAAGGTCGGTGCATTCGTGGATGCCGCGTTGTTTCGAAGTGCCCAAGGTCTATACGCGGTCAAACATCGCGGGCAAGAGTACCGACCGTGTTGCGAGGAAATCGAGTAGTCCCACGAGATCTGTCGGAGCCAATGGTGATTGTGTATCACCGCGGTGCAATCCTTCGAGCGACAGACGAAGTGTTGGTCGATGCTGTCGGAGACACGAAACAACCAATCGGTGAGTGGGGCCTCGGCGGTAACCATGTTCCAGAACTCATCGGCGTTCCAGTTCGGGTCGATGGATCGAGCGACGGTCGTGACCTCCCACTGGGCGAAGGCTTGGAACACTCGCTGCTTTTGGTCGGAGTCAAGCTTGGCGAGGTCCGCGACGAAAATGTCGGTGAGTCGTAGTATTCGACTTCGTACCTCGCGTCGAATGTTCGACTTGCTGTCGCCAGGCCTTTCGCGTTCGATGTCCTCGCACATTTGCTTCCACGAAGCGGCTCGCTTCCTCGAGGTCTCGAGGTTGATCTGCTTGCGCACGGAGTTGACCTTCTGGCAAATCGTGTACCAGTCGGGGATGCTGATCGTGTCGTAGCGGGTCGAGTTCTTGCGGACGAATGTCGGCTTCCGAACCCAACGACACTTCGCGGTATCCCAGTAGTTGTCGAAGAAGACCTTGCAGTAGAATCCATGCGTTCGCTCGATCGCGATGTGCCACCCAGGCGGCTTGACTTCGTGGTTGTCGTCGCGATCGTAGAGCTGTCGACGGTCCTTGTGGTTATAGGGAAGGTCTCGAAGGTTGCCTCGTAGTCCTATCTTGGCCGGTGACAAGTCGGAGTTCTCGGCGTACCACACGAAGTCCTCGTTGGCCCCGGTTGCGCACTGGTAGCAACACCTGTAGTGGATGTTGCGCCAGTCGTCCTGGCCGTCGGGGTTAACCGAGAGGAGATAGTAAGGCGGAAACAGCAGACCACAAAAGGTGCAATCGATGGATCCATCGTGGAGCTTGTCGTTGGCCGGAGTGCTGAAGTACTTGAGGTACATCTCGACTCGGTCGACATCGCGTTTGTGGTGATCTTCGATCGATGTCCCATCGCGACCAATGAGCTCGATGGGCATGCCGTTCTCGTCGACCTCCTCGCCGGTAAGTTGTCGGCGCCAAATCGCCGCCAGCTCGGAGTCTGTCGAGTTCGGGAACTGCTTTCGTAGTGATGACATCGCGAGCTGTTCGGAGGCTCGTCTGAAAGCGATGACTTCCAAGGCTCCCTGGGTGTGATGGTCATCGTAGAGCCTTCGTTGTAATTTCAGTGCTCGGCCCTCGTCGGTGTCCGGGTGGACTCCCTCGAGGTATCGAGCGGCCGGCAAAACTGCTCCGGAGCTGCTGCCGGGCATTTGGGAAAACTGCTCGATGGGATCGAGCTGAGTCGCCGATGTCTCGGGGAACTGTTCAATCGGATCCGACTCAATCGGGGACTGGCGAGAGTGTGCCATCACTTCGGGTGGATCGGGAGGTTCGGGTAACACGAGTCGAGCTTGAGAGGTCGAAGTCTACGGAAGCCAAGCAATCTCCAAGGAGAGAGCAGGCCCCACTACAACTAGTAGAGCCTGATGCAACCGAGTAACATGTCCTACAGGCAAGCACATTTGGTCTTGTCGTCGTATGTAACGAGTCATTCGGGGGGTTGAGACCTACGGGTCAGGTGGACGCATCGCCGAGGCGGAAGTCCCCTTCTACCGAAACGGTCACTGACCCGGAAACACCCGTACATCGCCGAGGCGGAAACGGGGCGACCGTGAGACCTAAAGGTCGGGTAGGCCTCGTGTAAAGGCTCACGCATTCTCGCGGAATCGCAGGATGAAAGCCGGCGGCTCCGCGGCTATCATCGATCGCATTCGCTCGTGTTGGGCGAAGGCACTTCGCATCGCCGGTGAGAGCATATTCGAAGTGCATGAAAGGATCGCCGAGGCCTGCTCCCGAAAGAAGGTCTGCATGGGCTCGAAGTATGGCATCTGCGCCGCGAAGGTGTTGAGATTCCTCGCCGTGTGGCACCAAATTCGGAGTCGGTTCATCCGATCTTCCACCGAAGTATGGTTCAGGTCGGAGAGAGAGGCGGTGATGCTGTGCCACACCATCGAGTAGATCAAGGTAGTCCGGGGTTCCACGAAGTTATTCGGGACACCCAGGAGCAACACCCGTTCCTGCAGTACGTCGTCTTGCGGGGTGTGGATCGGGAGGTCGATGTAAAGGCCGTATTGGGTGAGGTAGCTCCCGAAAGTAGGGCATCGGAGTACCTGTTCGATGTAGATGATGCCATCGTATGTGATCTCCCATGGAGTGTCGAAGGCGAAGGAGGAGTAGGGGTGATTGCCAGGTGGCAACATCGCGACATTGTGGCCACCCACCGGCGTCATCGCTTGCAAATTCGCCGACATCATCGGGAAGTTGTCGAAGTGGCGCAGTGTTTGAAAGCCAAACACTGGCTCGTGTGATGACGGTGCATTGGATCGGACATCGTCGATCGAAGTGCGCCCCTTCTCCACCACCTGCGAGTCGCGCCACTGCACTCGGAATCTCTCGAGGCATGACTGTCGTGGTGGTTGTGGCTGAACCGCGACCGGTACACTCGTGTAAGGATTCCCCAAGGAGGTCGCGATAGTCGAGGAAGAGGCCGCCCCCGACTCGTTGGTATCTGGCCGTAAGACTTGCCTCGGGTCATTTCGTGTCAAGTCCACAGCAGGGTGGACGGAGAATCTCGGAGGCACGACTCTTCCAAGCCCCGCGGAGCTGTCGGCGTCGGGGTGTGGTCGTTTGGGCATGGCCTTGGTCTTAGTGCTCACGAGAGTCGTAGTAGCGGCAGCCCCAAAGGATGGGTTGATCCACTCGGATTCACTCGCGGAATTGGCCACCGGCCCAGAGCTCCTTGGGTCCATCGATGTCGCAGAGTTGGCTGTAGTAACCGCGGTCGGAGGAGTCGATGGTGGTGTCGCGGAATCATCGTCCTCGTGCCAAGGATCTGGCGACCTCGGCCTCGTCTGCGGTGTCGTGGTAGTCGGTGGGGCCGCCGGAGTCGTGGCTGGTGTCGAAGCGGCGATCTCATCCGGGATTTCGACGATCACCGGGGTCTTAGAGTCGAGCCATCTCTTCGCCGGTGACGGGGATCTCTTCGGGAATCTCGCCGGAGAAAGCGGTCGTTGTGATCCCCTGGCTGCTCCATCGCCGTGGCGGAAAGCAGTTCGGGGTTCACGGCCGAAGCTGGGTGCATCGGAGTCCGTATCCGTGCTGACCTGGAAGAAAGTTCTCCTTGGTGTCGGCGGAGTCGGCGTAGTCGAAGGTGCCGCAGATGGGAACGCTGCCGGAGGTGCTGTCGATGGGGCTGCTGTAGAGGGGGCTGACGAGGGAGCCGCTGAAGGAGGCCATCGGGGTCTCGAAGTCGGGAAAATCGCTCCCCGTGTCGGAGTGGGGTGTTGTCCCCAGGTCGCCGGAGGTCTCGATTCCTCGCGAACTCTACGGGGAGAGCGTCCTCGACGATGCAGGCCATCCGCGATTTCTTGTCGTAGTTGTTGGGCAACATCAGATTTATCCCACGATTCGTAGTCGTAGTACCGAAGGAAGTTTGTGCCAAAGTTGAACTTGCGCATCTCGGCGGAACGGAAAGTGGTCATCGAGTCCATGATCCACTCACGAGCCTGTGCTCGGTTGACCTGCTCGATGATTCCGTTCTTCGACGAGTAATGGTAAGGTGGTTCACCTCGACGATTCTGTCGCTGTACTACGAAAGCCTGTCGCATAGCTTCGTCGAACGTGTGGCCATGTTGATTCCAGCACGTATTGTGGTACTCGCAGCATCCCTGGAACCATTTGTGGCATATGAGGTTGGGCACTACCCACTGTTTGTTGAGGAAATCGGGGTGAAGAAAACCACAATTGGCCATGTTACAGTTCTTCTTCTCGAGAAGGCGGGGACAAAGCTGTCGTCGTATCTCGGAGATGGGGACTTGGGCCGTGTCGCTGACTACTTCGGGGTACTCGTTAAGCATCGACTCTGGAACAGGGGCCGTCATCTTCACCAACGTGCCCTCGCAGAGAAAATCGAACCATGAGTCGGCTCGGGTACGTGCCATGGCTACGAATTGGCTAATCCAAATCGATGGTAATCGAAGTAGTGGGCTTGAGATGCCCTTCGAAGTTCCGCTTTCGAGCTTTAGAGGCAGCGGGTTCGGGAGTATGTAATTCCATGCCAAAATCATCACGAAAAATGTCTGCCAAATGCTGATTATGCAGATCGGTCTCATGCACAAGAAGAGCAGCGTCGGTGTCAGCTGGTAGGGGTGCATGATCGGAGTCGGGGTGTAGGGAAGCCTCGACGATCTCGAACGACACCGTCAGCGGCTCCGCGGACTCGTCGCGGTTGGTGATGTGCAGGTACAGGAAGGCCTCGAGATTGGGCGGTTTCAACAAAGTCGCCGCAAGATTGACAATGTCGTTCGCCGTCTGACACTGGGCGATGTGATCGAGTGCCTTTCGTATCTGTCGGGATTGTCGCTTGTTCCAAGCTCCCCACGTCACATCCTCGGGTTTCTCGACTTGAAAATCTTCGAGAACTTGCTCGCGGCTGAATTCCTCGAGCGATTCCTTCAGACTGTCAACAACTGACAGAGAAGCCGTAGTGCTCGAGGTACTGGCCGCCAGCAGCGGTCGTAGTAGTGCTCGGGGTACTGGCCGCCCGGGCGGCTATGACCGAGGAGTGATCCGAGGGGACTGAAACAAAATTTCGCTCAAGCTGTAACAGCTTTCGCCAAAATGGCCACGGAGTATACAATCATTCGACATGAATCGGTGAGTCAATCCCCTGACCGATTCGGTGTTTAAGTGAGATATGAAGTTGTCACTTCGCACAAACAAGTGTGTGCTACACTTTCAAGAAAGACCAACCTCGGAGTGCCCCTAGATGCAGCTGGGAATTCAACCACTGCGATGTCATATCTGAACAAAACTGATCCAAGAAGCCCCGACAAATGTACAAAGCTAGAAGGGTGCGAGCACCTTCAGCCTCCTCGACCGCGCGGCGGCGTCCTGCCGCCTCTTGCCAACATCGCCTGCTTTCTCTGGGACAGTGGCGAAGCAGTGGCAACGGTCTGAGGCCCTGACTTTGAGATGGATGGTCCTGCGGTGCAGCTGCGGTGCAGCATTGACGGACCAATTGTCGGGTGCAGGTTCTCTCGGCCTTGACGGCCACCGCTCTCTCATCACCCAAAAGGATGTTGACGACTGCTTTCTGCTTCCGGTCAAAATTCGCATCGTAGGTGCAAGCCTTCCTCACCTAGTGGCGAATGCTTGATGGGAGTCAGGAGTCGGCTGCCTTGCTCCATGCCACTGGTAGTGTAAGTAGCAAGCCTTTAACTTTCTGGATTGTTGGTCAGACTCTTCTCGCAGAGTCCTTGCACTGGATGCGGCAAATAAACGCTCTACCCGGAACGATGTCTGATATCTGGAGCGGTTCGAAAGCAGTCAGAAACGAAGCTCCTCGTGCTCTCTGTGCGCAAGTTCTCGTCGTCGTCCTGAGAAACCTGCGAGTACGTGAACTTCGGCCACGGCGTGCTGCAAAGATGCTGCTGTAGCATATGAGCATATTGTAAATCCTGCTAAGGGATGATCAAAACTTGCAAACGCCACATGGCAGAACAAATCCGTCCTCTCATGTAAGTTCAGACGAGCGCACCTCCATGTTCTCCACTGTGTCCAAGTGCGAACTACCTGCACCAACTCCAGACGCTCGTGCAGGCTATTCCAGGCTGACGCGCAGGGGTACAGCCGTGCAGCTTTTGGAGCGGGGCGGCCACGGTGCTTGTGCTCGATTCCGAACAGCCCTAAGCCTCGCTAAAAAGCTATAGCTCTGAGGTGTGTAAGAGCAACATGCAACGGAGCATGGACCATTAACATCACCACATGGACCCTAAGAGGCCATAACCCATCCTGGTCACAACTGCACAGAAAGATGCCACTAAATGGATCCGACTTCAAAGACATTGACGTGCATGCCGATCGTGCTTGCTTGAAACAGCACCACATTCCAACCATGAGGGTTGCCTTCCGTGTATGGCCGAAGAACTTTGGCCAGCAAGGATGTTCTCATGTGCGATGATGCTGGCCTGCACGCCGTGCAGCACTGAAGGAACCCTCACCGTCTACGACTACGAAGTTTGGATTGAAATTCAAATCTATCAAACCTTGGTTCCATGAATGCACCTGACAGAATTCCAAAGTCTTGCAATGAAAAATGCTGCATGGTCACTCCGTTATTTTGATGAGACTGTCAAGCCGCCGTATCTTTCGATGCCCCTGTTTCCGAAGGTCTCGATGCACGGAGACGGAGCGGAGACTTTGGGGTCTCAAGCAACAAACCTCGGCAAAAGAACCTCCGATGTGCTTTCCCACATGCCCTGCTTTCACTGTTCGGGGGGTGGTGTGCTCCCATGCTGCCGGTGAAACTCTCTGCAATCTGTGTGAAACCCGAAGCCCATGGGATCCTGCAGAGATTGAACACATTGCTGACAGACGGCCTCCAGTCTGCTTCTGCGCTGGAAAAAACACTGGCGCCGCCACTACCTGACTTGGTGGGTGCTGTGCCAAGACCAGCAGGTCTCTTTCGCGGCCAGAACTGCATCAGTCGATTTTGCGAGCGAATCACTACGACAGACAGACAGACGGACGAACGAAGCAGACAAGAAGACGGACGGACTGAATATACAGACTCGTGCCTGGTTCTCCGTTCGAGCTGAGCAGAACTGCGTCATGGACGCGGCCTTCATGTTCTGGATCTTCGACAAAACAACACTTGCTCCAGGTGCTTCTGAGTTGCGCCCGTCTTCTCCCCCACCTCGCTTTGTGCAAAGTAGGATGGGCACCAAGGACTGTTGAAATAGGTGGCAAGGCTTGAGACAAATGCGAAGGACCATGCAACCGAGCTTCTGGTTGATGGTCTCTGGCGCGGCGAGACCAGACTTAGAGAGTTGTCGCTGGCACTGCCAGGTCGAACAACATCCGGAATATCGACTGCCCCATCAACACCTGGAGAATGCAAAAGTGTTGCGTAACTCTGTCGGTTTGGACTATGACGAACCTGAGACGACATCTGAGCGCACCACTCAAAGCACCCTTCTTCCTAGAAGCAAAGGGCAACATGACATGGTCGGTTGGCACACCCGGAACAAGGCTCGACACCTGCCTTCCAGTCCGACGAACGTCTTCCGAAATGCTTGGTAAGCCGGTGGAGACAGCACCTTGAACGGACTGGACCCGCCGCTTGCCTGAACAAAAAGCAACTTCTCGCATTCAGTTCACAAGTTGAATCAAGCACTCTGCGGCATCGATAGGGTTGCTGGCCCTGTTTCTGCAGTCACATTTCACGACAGGCTCACATCT
The DNA here is from genome assembly GCA_905221615.1 of Symbiodinium sp. CCMP2592. Lineage (NCBI taxonomy): Eukaryota > Dinophyceae > Suessiales > Symbiodiniaceae > Symbiodinium > Symbiodinium sp. CCMP2592. Next base: position 179,100 of record CAJNDT010000489.1, on the reverse strand, counting down.
AGGCAAAACTGAACCACATCAAGAAGCGTTCCTAAACCACTCCGGATGATCCGTCGTCCACGTCTGTGTTCTCGCAGCGGTGCCTGAACCCTCGTCCTTGCTGTGGCGGGGACCTGTCCGTATGCGGCAAGCCACCGACAGATCGGACAAAACTCAGACAGCCGCCTCGAGAGAGATACGAATCTCCTCGAAAGAAAAGCTTTCAGCGCATTTTGTTAAACACACTTCCCATGTCTCAAAGGGCTGTTCAGAACATGCCAATCCGGGCACGGCTCCTGAGATCAAGTCGGTCGGGGTGCCTGAGTGCAGCAAAGGATACCAGTAAGCCTTGCAAAACGTTGCACACGGCTGTCAGTGTTATCACGCAGATAATGCTGCCAGACCAAGGCTTTCTGGAAACTCCAGCGACAAGTTGAATGACTTCAGCAGGCCTGCACGCCAACGCGGCGTATCACCAGCAGAGGCCACCCCAGGCCTGCCTTACACACAAGAGCAGCCTACACACTGTCTCAATGACAACGACCAAGGACTCTTGCGCTTCATCCGCACGAAGAGGAAACACTCTCTCACACCCGAGAAGGAAGTGATGCAGCCTCTCGTTCCTTGTTACTTGCTGACAAGGTGCCGGTGTCTTTCGATCTTGGCTTCGTCGGAGGTGTTGGAACCAAAGGGCTGCCTGTGAACAGAATCTGCTCTCTGCATTCTGCCGACTAGACGCTGCTTTTCTACAATCACCGATACTCTTGCCATGTTTGTCGACAGGCATGCAGGACTGCAGGCATGAGCCGTAGTGGTCACATGGAAGGAAGCCCAGAGGATCCCAGAGGTTTCCGTCACTGCCTGATTTTGAAAGGTCTACAGCTCCAAGAGTCACCTGGACAGTCTCACACAAGCGTTTGCATACTGACACGAGGTCGTCCCACAATGCATTGTGGGAGCTCCTTTGAATGAATGTTGTCATATTCGCTCAAACACCCACGCAGAGACAACTACAAATCTACGGATCAAGAACTGCGTCTCAAGAAAGCATCGTGTCTCTCTGCCGGCTGGACTTTCAATACAGCTGAGCTCTTGGCCGCCTTCTTTTTGTTCGAGAAGAGCCATGACATATCTTTCTTGTTTAGGAAAGCTGGCGTCTTCAACTGTATGTCGTGGTCGAGTGTAATGCTTCGGTCAGTCTTCCATCTGAAATGCACTAAGGTGTGCCCTGACGAGCCAAGCAAGACCCACGTGCATTTTTGCAAGACGGCAGCGTCGCTGCATCTCCGAAAGTCTGCAAAGGGCACGTCGCGCAGACAGTCTCGAACATGTTTTCGGCTGCTCGTCTCCACCGACTCGAGGGACACCGTAACTAGGTCCTGTGGCCGGCCGGAGATTGACATCCTCAGGATCGAGAATCCATAAATACAAAATCTTCCTAGAGGGGAAGTTCCCAGGTACAAAACAAATTTGACACTGTTGCGCCCTCTTTGGAGCCCTCCCAGAACTCCACTACCAGGAAACCATCTGACAGTCATGGCACACCTGCGGACCACCCATGGTCGGCTCAGATGTGTGCGGACGCTAGGGTGTGGCAAAGACACGGAGCTGGGCGGATCAGCAAGTGTCCATGAGTGGGAGTGGGCATCCTGCGGAACTCAGGGAGCGAGTCCCAAGACGAAATGCACGGCGAGTCGAACTGCTACTTCCTGTGAGTTGCTGTACAAATCGTCTTGGTCAGCAGTGCCAGTCCAGACGTTGAAGGCACTGGCATGACTGGGGCACTGTCTGGCCACTCTCGGCCCAGATAGGCCGTTCTCATGCCGAATGACTTCAACCGGCTGACTCAGAACTGGAGCAGAGTCGGATCATTCGAACTCCTGCACAACTGCAGGACTCCAAGAGGCCGACTTCTTTATTTGTGACAGCATTCCCGTCCTCCTCTACCACACCAAAACGAATGACAGGATCGTTGTTTAGATTCCGGGGCCTTGCGACTCGGCCGGTTTGAAATAAATCCACAGAATCATCACGGCACCCCAAGCCCTAAGCTCCGGACCCATAGCGCGCGCTCGCTCGGGGGATCGGCATGTCCATGAGCACGGGCTGTGAGGAGAAGCAGGAAACACACACACACACACAGACGGGAAGAAGCTCGGCCTCATTCAGCCCGTGACCCCTGAGCAGGAACAGTGGCGGCAGTGGCAGCTTTGGCAGCTTTGGCAGAGCTTCGCAGCGATTTCTCCGTTCTAGAGCCGAGCCTTGAGTCCACGGCAGTGCAGACTGGACGCCAGGGAGGAAATTCACAAACTATGGCGCGACCTTCTGTCTGGATGCAACAGCAAACCTCAAGATGCCAACCAAACCCGGGCCTTCCATCGACAAGTGTTTCAAATGCTTTCTGGCGAGGTACGCTTCCTGCCGGTGCTAGGGTGCCAAGTGCCTCCTGCTGAATTGTGCGGCAAGGCTGTTGGCCTCGAAGCATGCAAAGCGCAGGACCTTGAAAAGGTTGGCAGGGCTTCGTGCAGAAGTAAGTGAACATCTTTCAGGTCAAAATTGAGAGTCACACCAGTGCAGTGCCCTGTCCCGCCCATGTAGGGTTCGACGAGTTCTCAGTGCACGGACGCACTTGCAGGAAATCTCCCAGCATTTGGTGCAGAGTTGTGAGCTTTCCATGAAGTCCGCACTTTTGATGGGTCCTTCGTGACCGATCCCTTCTAAGCTCCCTCCTCATGACAAGGTGTGCACGTTGGGCTTTTCGGTAAAGCGCAGCATTGTCAAGAACCTCTTTGAGCTTCTCGGTCTGGTGATGTCTGGTGTGTGTAATTTCACGTGAAAACCTCGCCAACCTGTGCCTGCTTATGCACATGTCAAGTTGCGGGCAAGAGCTCAATCGCCAGACCTCTGGCTTGACCATGCTCGACGAACCAATGCAAGACTTCCCCCCATGTCACAAGCCGTCCGAACTTGCGCGCTGGGAAGCCTGGAGCTCAGTCTGACTGGAGCTATCACCTGGAGCGGACCCGGCATCGGCAGCGACGTTGCCCTGTCAGCTGACAGTGCTGTCACCTTCAGCCCGCCCAAGCTTTCCCTTCGACTCTCCGGGGTTCTTGCATCCTTGCCCTCGACAATGAAGCGCTGCAAGATGCTCAGTTTCTGAACCTATGACGCAGCGCCCTAAAGCCCTAGAGGTCGTACAGCAATGCCATGAGGAAGGTCAAATTCTAAGCTCGCAGCAAAAGCTGCGCAATTGAGCAGCTCGAGCCGACATTGCTTCCCGTTCGCAGACAGTCCAGCTGCCACGTGCCCAAGGACCTTCAAGAAATCTGCACCTTTGTAGCCAGTCACAAGGAGGCGAGCATGCCTCGCTCGGCTGCAAGCGTGGCAGATCGCGCAGAATGAGCGATCTCTTCCAACCTGACGGTGCAAGGCAGCGCGCGTGTGGAGCTGTGTGAAGGTCCCTCGGTCTCTGACGGGCATCCTGGGGGAAGGCTGGGCGAGCTACGATATGATCCTTCCAGGTCTTCCTGCGATGAAACGCTGGAGCTGTTTAGGCACCAGAAATCATGAAGCTGCCCTCTGCATGTCTGGTGACCATGCAGCCTAGTTCAGATTGGTGGTTGCCTGCACACCACATGACTCGAACAACTCAACCACGTGATCACAACCGCAAGCAAAACGATTCGTCGTGCGACTTTGAAGCGATGTCCTCTTCTTGAGTCGCAGCACCTGTGATTCAGAGAAGATGCGCACCTTGCGACCCTATCCTAGCTCTTACTGCATCAATTCTCAGTTGGTTGAAGCAGGTTGCACTTCTTGAGGGTGTAGCGCTTCGGGGGTCTCTTCAAGAACTGACATAGCTTTGCAACCTCATCGCATTTATCCTGTGTAACTCAGACCTCGCCAACTACGGCTTGCATCTCCCTAGCACAGGACTGGTTCAAGTGTGTTCAAGTGCGGCTTCAACACACATGGCAAGCCAAGGTCTGGAGTCATCTGTCTATGCAGAATACTACGGCAGGGAGAAGATCGAGAGGCTGTCACCAGAACTCACGTGTGAGTCGTCGAGAACCCTTGGGAGGCCACGTGAAACAGCACTCGGTCGGCACTGCCTTCTACTCGAAGCTTAAACTGCGTGGAATTGCGTGAAATTCACTCTGCACCTCCTTGAACAAGATCCCGTTCAATCGTGGCCTCGAAGCATGGCTGAACAAATGCGACTGCCTGTGCCGTCTGAGTAACTGCGTGCTCTGTCCATGACTCAAACTCTGTGCCCTCGTAGGCTCAGTGCAGCTTCCTTGTAGCGCGCCGCTTTGCATTCAGGTCCTGAAATTCCACAAGGGCGTAGCGCCTCAGTCGGCAAAGTAGGACTCCGAACAGGAGCCAAAGCAGCCATGTGGGAGTGGGATGCCGGCAAAGTATACGGTGACGCAGCTTTGCTCACGCTGCAGTTGGCGGTATCCTCGACAACCACAGGACTCGGTAGACAGGGCCAACGGAGTGCCGGTGTCGGGCATAGGGACAGAAACAGGTGCGAAACCGACGCTAGCCGCTGGCCACTCCAAGCAAGTTGTTCTCCTACGAGTAGCAGTCGGATTCGAGGGAGGTTTCGACGGCAAGTTTCGGTAGCTTACGGATGAAATCAGACTCAACCAAGGAATGACAAGATTCGCAAACTATCTGAAGAGCCCGCCGGGAATACAAGCAGGGTGGGGGGTGCCAAGCCGAGCACGAGACGAGGAGACGAGAAAGAGAGGCATCAATTTGCTCGCCTCCGCTGTCGACTCACTGTCGAGGCCGCCGTCGGGTCTGATCCACACACCGCACTCACGATTGCAGCATGACAATGGCAGTAGAAGGCAAGCAGGATCAAAAGCAGGGGGTTGCCTGCGGATGGACTCCATCCAGTCTTCCATGCCGTCACCTGCTCATCTCTACTGGTACTATGCCAGCATTTATGATAGAGACAGATAGAGATGATACAAGGTCACGATGCTTGAGGCGGTGGCACATTTCCACATCTTGGACTTCTCCACAGCCGTTGGAAAGTACTGCACGAACATCAGACTCCTGCTAACAGAAAGCTGCACCTGCAATCGGTCTGCAAAACGCAGGGATTGACCCTGCTGAGCTGCCCACAGTCACGGTCAGCGGCAAGTTGCTGAGCAAGATGCTTTTCGACGCGTCTGGTGCGTGAGTTGGCCTGGGAGAAGCATAATTAATGCACTGCACCAGCCGCATGTTCTTCCCAGTCTCACACACTCTTGACGGCTTGCTTGGGCACAGACTCGTCGGTCGGATGAGTCCAGGAAACCTCCCGTGCTAGAAGCAGTGTTGGGGTGTCGGGAGTGTCTGGAACAGGGGTGCTTCATTTTAGATGGGCCTTTGCAAACAACTATGCGACGTGGTGAAACTCAAGATCCTCAAACTCGCTCACCTTTCGCAAGAGAAGATCAAAAAACACCACTTCCAATCATGGAAGGCAGTGATTCCAAATCTATTCCTGTACACGACGGAAAATGCAGAGCGCGCGCGAAAGCGCAACGCTTCACAAGCCTCACTTGAGCAAGGCCTTGTACATATTTTGCAAAGAAACATCCTTGTCAAGTTGCTCACGATATTTATGTATAAAGGAGGCAATGCTGTCAACGATAGCGTGCTGTGTTTCGACACGACTCTTGGCTTGTCCCTGATGCTCAGTGCGGATATCTTTGGTGACATCCCGCACTTGCTTCTCGAGTTGGTACTGGCTCTTCGCGATCTGCTGCTGCATTGCATCTGCCCATCGCTCATACGTCATCAACTGCTGCTCACGCTCAAACTTCTCTTCGTCGATGAGTTTGTTGATTTCCACAACCTCATCCTCCAGAATCTTCTCCTGCGGCATGCCAACCAACAGTACTGCGCTACTCTTCTGCTACTGCCTGACCACCATGAGCATTGGTCTATAACACACTTGTGATTCAACTGAGGCAAGCTCCCGCTTGTGATCTTGCAGCTGCCTTTCCCGGGTCTCAGCTGCTAAGGCATCGAACAGCCGTTGTGACTCATCCCGGATTGGGCCGAGGGTAGACTCGATATGCCGCTTGCGGTCCTCTCGCTGCTGCACGAGAGCCGCCTCAAACAACACGGCGGAAGCACATGGTTTGCAGATGCCAGGCAGCCAAGCGGGGCAGTGCCGTCTGCCTCTGCATCAGTCATGCGTACTCCCAACTCATCCACCACGGCATTCATCCTGGCAAAAGCCTGAGCGTGGACTTGCAACGAGCCTTTTCTTCCGCACGAGAACACCGGCCTCGGTCAAGTCGCGGCGAAGACCCCGCTCTGCACCAGCGAGCTCGTGGTCAAACTTTGCCTTAAGGTCAGCCAGAGCTCTCACAAGAACTTTAAGACTAAAGCCTGATCGAGACATGCGACGTGAAGACCAAGTTTGCTGGGGCAGACGGGGTGTGCGATGGTTGGCGGGAAAACACCCGGCCGCCAACAAGGCCGGGGTTGGAGCATGCTGTCGGAAGGCTTTAGTTTCGAGGTGTAGCATCCCAGTTCGTGTGGACATGTCCACATACAAAAGGCTCGCAGCGAACCATTAAGCAGCAAGTGCACTGCTGCGTGAGGATACAAGGATATCGACCCGTGAATCCAGTCGGACATTTTGTTTGGATGACCGTAACATCACCGCAACATCTTCGTGCCGCCTGTTCCTGACTGGTGGCAGCGTCTGCTGACTTGAAGATAGACAGCACCATGGAATCGTTTCGGGAAGTCTAGGACCGCCCCTGACCAGTAAACTCCTATCCAGAGTACAGCAGCAAGCAGAAGGCAGCCATCTGTCGCTGACGAGGGTGAAGGTAGAGCCATTGCCGTTGATTACGAAGCCTTACCAGCAGCCTGGGCCTACGGGAGCAGGATGTAGAATCTTTAAATCTGTCATGTTTCTTGTCAGGTACATATGACCCCAATTGTGGCACACGCTGTGCTGCAGTCGTTGACGCACGAGATACCGTTTCCTCTTACAACAAGCGGCAATCCTCAGTCAGCATAACCACATCATGCCCATCTGTTGACGAGCGATGTCATTCGTGCTGGATGGGCTTGGCTCTTGAACGTTCAGCCAGGCCGCTGTGTAGGACTTCGTCGTGTCCATAACGTGTTTCTTCTTCTGCTGCATATGTGCCCGGCATTTCTTAATTTGCCGCAGCGTTTCTTCCAGCATCTCATTAAGCCTCTTTTGGTGAGCATCTCTGTTCTTCTGCGCCTGACGCATACTTAGCCGAGTGATCCTATGAATGGTACAAACTGCGGTTTTCCAAGACGACCCACAGCCTGCTCAAAGACGGCGGGAGTTCGGGTCACCTCCTCTGAGAGGAAGAAGAGCAGCTTCTCCTGCAAGGTTGTGACCTCTCTCCTCTGTCGAAGATATCTGTCGGCTAAATCGTTCTGCCAGGCCAACTATCTGAAAAATCATGTCGTCCTGGTTATTGTTGAAGACTCTGGTTCGCCTTCGAAGGTCACCGGAAATCCATGACGCATCTTCTTCCATGGTACCTATCTTGCAGGGCAGCGCTCAACAAGCGCTAGCACATCGCTTGAAATCAAGTGGCTGCGACGATGGCATGTTGTGTGTTTGTCCTTTTGCAGAGGACGAGTGCTTCCTCTTAAACTATTCTCGTGCTCCTTTAGCCTGACTGCGAAGGCAACATGGCGGAAGAAAAAAAACACTTGCTCGTTCAGTCTGATGCGCCTGCACGTCCATAACCCGACGCTCATGCAAAGGTCGCTCCTGGCATCGTTCACCACCAGGTTCATTCTGACCAAGTTAGCACGTTCCTCGAAATCGCCAGTGCATGAGTTTCAGGAAGCGACCTCCGTTCCTTGCGGCGGTCGTTGCTGCTGCACGCTCATCATCCGCAACCTGGCCAGCCCAGAAGCTAGTTTGAAGACCTTGCCTCGAAACCCGCGCAGCCTCTGATGTTACATCCCGTGAGTCTTCATGAACCGTCCACGCACGCACACATCTGAAGTCTTTCTACCAGGCAATATGTTGCTGAAGGTGTAAGCTACAAAAACTTGCCCGAGCAGCATATCCGAGTACCCAGATGTACCTTTGCCATGCTGTCGGGATCTGCACATATGCGGTGAGAGGGTTAAAGCACGCCGCCTCCGTGTTCACCCATGTCCATCTCGAGGTCAACATCCTGGCCATCTGCAGTGCCATTGCTACGCAGACGCGCAACTCGTGACAACCTGTTCTAAAGAGCGGTGCCTGACTCAGCGCATCGTAAAGATGGGCCTGCAAGAACACATTGAACAACAAGACACAACTTTTTGGCTCTCTGCCCTCGACCTGCATCTCCTCCACGTTTAGATGGTCTGCATCCACGATGGAACTCAGTGATCCCGGACTCAGGTGCTGCGCCAAGATCTTCCCTCAGCAATCGCAGGCAGTGCGTTTTGGGGCCATGGGAACAAAAACGTTGGCAAAGCCTACAATCAGAAAGCGGGTGGCAGCAAAATCTTGTTCCACCGGTAGCCACTGTGCCAACAATCACGGCGGTAGATTGGACGTCTTGACACTCACACCACCATGCATTATGGATGAGCAGATGCTTACGCCGTCACAGCTTGCTCGCGTTGCTGGCTGAGACAACTCCGTCACCGACCCTGTGAAGTTCCGCCCGAACAGAACAATGCACATAACATCTCACTTCATGAATGGCAAGAGATTTTAATTGGCAATGTCGCAAAGGTGTTCAGAACGTCGATGGAACACCACATCCTAAACCCCAATACCAAAAACCAAAAACCGCATTGAGGATTTCAATACAGGTTCAGGATTCGTGACGACTGGGATTGGAAAGAGTGGGCGGTATGGGTTGTAGCCGCAAAATAGCCCGGCTGGCGCTGCTAAGTCTACTCATAAGCCGCATGGTTCTCCAACACGTATCGGCCTAAATGATTTGCAGACACGGGTCCCACAACCTGGGTGCTGCGAAGGGTAATGACCTACCATCAGAGGTCGAATTGGGACGACTGAAAGACTGACGTACGGCCGTGATCCTTCAATAGTAACCCTGAAACTTCGGTTCTGCGCTGGTTCCTGCGACTGAGAAAAGTTCCCTGTGCCTGCTTGTCCGCACGTCATTGCCGTGAAGCACTTTTACTAACACAATTAAGTCGCTCGGAAACGTTCGTCTGGCAAGACTGACAATCGAACAGTTCAAGGACGGCCAATGCAGATAGGCTGCGAAGTTTCGCTCTGAAGCGATTGAGGTCCTGATCCTCGCGCATTTGCCTCTTCATGCGCGTGTTCTCTATGTCAGCACAACGGTCAGCGGAACAACTGATATGCGAGATTCACCTCAGGGAAGCTGAAATAGCTGCTTGACGGCCCTGACTGGCAAAGAAGTCGCAGACCACTTGATAAAGCTCCTCCCGAAACGACCAATTCAGCAGCAATGTACGCTTCCAAGGGCAGTTTCTACTGGGACGGGAACCATGCACAGTCCTCCATCACGTTGGCTCGGCCGGAGTGCAGCAGATGCACAATCACGTCCTTCACGCACAAAATATGCGCACAGCGCCCCTTGCTTCAAGATATTTCAATGCACAACACCGCAAGCCCAATATTGAAGGAATCCACGCCAAACAAACCCACCGCACTAAAACCAAAACGAGACGAGCGGTGTCCTGGAATGCGCCACGCTTCTGCCTTTCCTCCAAAACATGCACATCGGTTCTGCTTGTCCGCTGCAAGCACCATCTGATCTCTGACGCTCCTCTGGTGGTGATGGTGGAGAGGACCTGAAGCCTCACACATGAATACGTAAAGCCACAAGTGCAGGCACTGGACCCGGTGCCCGGCGTCGGGAGCAGCTAGAGGGGCATGGGTCAGCAAACAGCCTCACACCATCTGATACAAATGGAAGTTTTCGTGCTGAGCAAACTTTTGCAAGTGGAAGGATTGATGCAGGATGTACGATGTTGAATGCCCAGGCACGTCTCCCAACGCGGGCACTGTGGGGTGCGAAACTGCTCCGGAAACCACCGCCTTGCTTCGCATGGTTTCAATGCCAAAAAGCTTAGGCTATGCAAGTGTGGCCCTCGGGCAGCTCGAAGGAGTGCAGAACTGGCTGCACGTTGAAAACGGAAGAACTGCTGCAATCAACAACGGAACGGCGTTGCATGATGGTTACAGAGACAAAGATGCCTGTGCAAAGCGCTGAATCGTCACACGTTAAGCAAAGAATGAGACATCCTAAGGCCTGCCTATTTTCCTTACGCGTTCGACACAACGTTGAAGTCTCCGAGGAAAACATTTTTCGAGCTACATCGGACATTCGAGGTCTTGTCGATTTTACAGTACCCATCCGAACATAGAAGGACGCACCGACTCCCGGAAGAGCGGTCCGTCGTCAATGCGAGAAGCAGAAGAAGATCGAAACTTTGGCCCAAATGGCCACTGAGGTATCCAGGGAGTTCGACATGATCAGACCTGATGAGCCGACCAATGGGAACCGCTGTCACTGCCAATTCGAACATCCGTGTCCTGCACGACCTGATAATTACATCAAAGGCCCGGTGTGTTGTCGATTCTTACAGAATCCATCTGAATCTCCAAATTGTCATCGGACCGTACAGGTCAACGAGTTTTCCACTGTTCGCTTGTAGGGCCCATGTCGCGCCGTTGAAAGCGGAAACAGTGCCATTTCTCTTTTGCGGGTGCCCTTGCCAGGCATGCGAAATGCCTCGCCGAAGGCTGCCAGCAGGGAGGTCAACCGTCAACGGCTTGAGGGTTTCCAACCCCTTTGATGAGGGCATGTCGTCAGTCTGGACGTTTCGCTGTCGCAACACAAGACATAGAAGGCATCTGGCAGAATCTAATCATGGTTCGACAGCCAGCCGTGCGGGGCTTTCCGCATAAGCTTCAAAATGGCAAAGTATAAGCGACATCCGGCCACCCGGCCGCTTTGTGTATATCGCGAGAAGAAGCACGCGCAGATACACAACCAGTCCCGATATCTTTTTGACGACATGGCCCAGGAGAGTAGACAAGAGATCTCGTCGGGAGATCGCGAGATAAGGTGCACAGTATGTGTCGGTGCGGCTTACATTGAAGGTGAATGAGACCGGCATTGTACTCGAAGTGCCTGTACTGTGGAGCGGGATTTGCCCAACTGGAGCAGGCGGTCCGTCAAGCAGTTGAACTGCGTTTGAGTTTGTTGGGGTGAAGGCGGGGGTCGTATTTTCAGACTCGGAGTGGTGCTGCGGCGTGGTCGTGCCCATTGCGTCTGAAGTCTTCGCCTTGCCGGGTTTGTTCCCGTCGCCGCCCATTTGTTCAACACTGAGGTCATGGCTAATGAAGGCTAGTGACCTGTCATTGAGTTGGGTTCGGAGTCTTCGGCGCGACTGACACTTGAGTCCGCCAGTCCCGGACGGGACTCCACATCAGACTGGCCTTTCGTCAGTGGGGACGTTGACTTTTGGTGGAAAAGGAGATACCGCGAAGATCTTGCTTGATTGCAACGAAAATCAACCACATCGACCCGGACATGTACATGTGCACTCTGCCCTTCGAATGGCGACCGACTCATCGAAGGTGTCGCTGCGGATGCTAAAACAACGACAAACATGCTGTTGGTAAGCCGATGGGTACTCGCACTCTGGGGACTTGATGCCACTGTTTCCTTGCTGAATGGGTGAGGGACTACTCTGCCACCTGATAAACAGTGTCGCTGCTTGGGTCGACCGGCAAAAAAAGCGCTACTACACGTCTTCTACAGTTGGGTAGCTCGCATAGTGCTCCATAGTGAGTACACTGGGTCAAGCGAGAGAAGGGGGAAGAAAGACTCGAAGTAATCGAAGCTTGAGACAAGGTGGCAAAAGGTGTGTCGAGGTGCTTCAAGCGACTGGAGTTCGGCTCGTAGCAGCTCAAACTTGTGAACTGTTTACCGTAGTCACCTAGAACACAAGTGTTCTGCACGATAAGCCTGCAGAACGCCCTCTGATAACACCTGCACCCCAGCCTAAGATGACACGTCAATACGCATCTCTGTCCTGTGCAGCGGCTTGCAGGCCATGTTGACCACATTTCGAGCTGTGGTCATGCAATCGAACTATGCTTGGCTCAATGTTGCGCGTCCAGGTTGGCTAGCATGGTGCGAGATAGGCCATGGGAGCGTCACAGAAGTGCGAGTTGGCTCCATCGTCGCAATTTCTAGTCTATGACAAAGATGGTTGGGGTCATGCGTCATGTGTTGCAATGCGCAGCGCATCTGCCTTGAGTGCAGCGGAAAAGAGCCACAGTAAAATCAGCCTTCTCCCTGCGGAGAGGCAGAGGCAAACCCTCGCCTATTGCTGGGAGCACCAAAAACTCTTCCAAAAGCTGGGGCCCGACCATGGCCATGGCACACTAAACCGATCTAACACCAACATGCATCCATGCTTTGCTTCGCCATGAAGCGCTCACCGCTTCCTCGCCACTCTTGGATTTCCAAGAGGCGAACTGCTCTTGTGAGACATGTGGCACGGCACGGCTTCCCTGCTTGGAAAGGAGCTCCTCACCCGGCCTCTCCCGTCCGGCCTGACTCCTGCAGAAGCGTAGGTGTTCATCATGGCAGCCCCGACAATCAACTGGTGGCCAAAACAGTCGCGCCTCTGCTGCTTGCTGCTCGAAGGGCACTTAGCAAACAGTTGCAATACCGAGGTGATGCAACAATTCTGCCGTATACCCGCCTCCTAACTACAAGGAATGCCTGCGGGAATCTACCCGTCCACCATGGATTTGCTGCGATCTGTCGAGCCTTCTGGCAGAGGGCAAACAGTTTCGCCCACCTGTCTAGGCTCTGCTAAGTCTATTGCTGTTGGGGTGCGCTTTGTTGCCACTTCCCGGTGGTTTCCGCTGGGCATCCCACAAGCGCGTAAACTGTTGGGGGGGGGCTCGACAAACTCTGGAAAATACACCTTGGTGGCTGGCGTGGCGCCAATCCGCGCCGTCCGGTTGGAAAGATGTCTGGCCAGCTGGGGTCATGCATATCCCAGCCACCTTCCAGCAAAAATCTTGAGCGTGGCAAGCCAAGTGAGCGGAGGTGCTTCGGCAAGCCTCGTGGAACAGGAAGGGAGCTTTTCGGATCGAAAACGAACCTGCCAGAAAAGATGCATGGCCATGAGCGAACACTTGCTCACAGATGCTCAGAGAAGCGGGAGCCCGGAGGAGCTCCTCTCTCCTGCAGCTACTAACCCGGAGCTGTTGCCCCTTCAGGATGAGCCTTCGCTCTGGCAGAGTCTTCCATGCCATCTCATACCTGACAAAGTTCTACGGCCTCGAGTCACTACGGCGGCAACAGAGCTAATGTAAGCATGCGACTGGCGAGGCTTCTTCCTCATCGCAGTTATTGGAGGTGCTTTCATCACCTCAAAGGCTGCATCCGCTGCAGCTGCAAATGCCGTGACCGTAGCGGCCGCATGACAAAGAGGTCAGGGTCAAAGCGGTCACTTGATAGGTGCTGTATCTACATGCGCATGCTGCCGGTCTGCCTCTCCAGCAAAGAGTATGCTCTGAAGCGACAAAGACTTTGATCGTATCGGGGCCTCAACAGAAGCACCGCAACAACGTTGGACATGCTGCAGTCGGCTATCGCCTTCAACAAATGTTTAAATGAATTTAAAGGTTGCAAAGCTTTTTGCGCTGTCGCATCATCCGCAGCTTTTGGACATGTCCCAAACTGAAATCCCTTGCGCAACAATGAAGATAGCCTGTGTGCGGCCAACGAGGAAGCCGTTCCTATCGCGAAGCTTGCGAAGTGCGGCAGTCAGGCTGGGCTTGCAAACATGTGCAAGTTCTGTCGCGAAGCTGCATCCGGTCCTTCGGTACACCTCCCGACTGACCTGCACACAGAGGTCTGACAAGAGTATTGCAAACACAGCTGGGGCCAGCAAATGTCCGTGACAAAAAAGACAGCACGACTGAAGCCGTAAGGGCATCTGAGCTGTGAGTTGCACATGGAGTACAGTAAAGCGGTAACGTGCAGCACCGCGCCTGCGAGCAGCTGGCTGCGCTAAGCGATGACTCAGACCAGTCCCGCCGCGAGTCCTTAAAAGACGGCTGCGACAGCTTCTGTTCTGACGGCCGCTCGTTTTGCTCGCATTTCACGGCTGCACTGCAACCTAAGTCATCTTTTGACGGCCACTCATCTCACAGCTGCACTGCCACCAAGTCATCTTGCTGAAGCAAGGTACCGTGGCATGAGGCCACTGCTTGCAGCGCCAACCCTATCGTGTGATTGTACAAGTAGAGTGCGATCGGCATGAAGAAGCGCTGAACAACGAGCGTTGTGTCGTTGCAGGGTATGGCTGCAGATGGTAAAAACTTTCGACTCATGGTGAACGCACTTCCAACACGAGCAAAGGCTTCCAAGTCTGCATTGCAAGCAGGACTCCCTAACCGAGGTTCGGAGACAACGCGTGAGCGGTTCGGCGAGTAAGAACAATGCCGTGCTTCTGCCAAATCAATCGCTGCAGCATTGAACCCACGCAGTTGCAGGAAAAGCCTCCAGTCCACGGCAAACGACGATTGCTCGCGTCCGAGGAGTGTGCCGACCAAGCTCTCAGGCTCCACCAGCTTCGCGCTGACAACCTGCTGCAAGTATCGAGCATTGCCCGCCTCCCAAGGAACCATGCCAAGCAGGTTGGCATGCGTTGCAGCCAGCCGGAAGGCATCTGCGTCGCTCACTGTAGCAGGCAGAGCCGCAAGAGCGCGGGTTTTGGCCTCGTCACCAACTGGCTCGACATGCAGGAGAAACCGTTTCTTATCGCCTCGGTGCTGCAATGCAAGCAGCTCCCCAGCCGTCAGACCACCACTGCGAGTAATCGTAACGTCTGCCCTGCCTAGAAGCTCTGCTGCTCGCTGACCAGTGAAGGGCACGAGAATGGTGCGATTGGCAGGGCCAGAGCCAGGGCTGCTTTTAACCAGAGCAAGCATGTCTGCATAGAGCTGTTTGTATGCAGCGGTTCCCGGGCGTCCACATGCCAGGAAAACGTATCGTTTCCCTTTGTTCGGGTCCGCTTTGTCCGGCAGCTTCAGGCTCTCTACTGCATACTTCAACATGGCATCCACAGTTGGCTGCGAGCCCAGCATCACCAACACCACCTCATCGTCAGCTTCCAGAACCACTGGGTTGGTGACAGGGCCAGTCTCAAGGAATTCTTCCTCCAGGGGTATCTGGGCCTTGAGTCGTATTGCAACGGCTTGACCTGGTGACGGGAGACCCCCTGGCTGAATGAAGCTGTCTTCAATCGGCATGAACTTCTCGAGCATGATGTGCCGCACACCTGACATGTTCTGCAGTGCCTCCTTTCCACCATGCATTGGGGCGAGCGTGTGCAAGAACAACTGATCCGAGACGTCGTCCTTGGGCATGCTATCCAAGGCACCGAAGAAGTGGACAGCCTGCCACGGAGCCGCAGGGGTCGGGACGGTTTGCTGCTCAGACCCTCTGGTGTCTGAAGGATTTGTTTCACATCGTGTGGCTTTGAGGCAACTTGCGACTTGCATCAGGGCCTGACCGCCTCACAGAACCACCACTTCTGCTTACAGGCTCGGGCGCAAACACTTGTGCCTACCATGATGTGGCATGGGTCAGGGCCAATTGTGCGCTGCCTGTCACACAAGCTCAGCGAAAACTGGACCTTCCAAGTCTTAGTTTCCAAGACTTATAGGTTCGACATTCCATAGCATGAGGAAGCCAGCAGGTACCCAAACAGATGGATGGCCATGACTGTATAAACGTGGAAGAGCCAGAGATTGCGTGAGAAACGGCATTCCAGTGCTGGAGTGATATCGAGACACGGAGACGGAGAATGCGACCAGTGGTGAGATAAAGTGAGGGAGAGAAGAGACATTTGAATTTTTGAGTTCGCAGAACGTTAGGACGGCGCGACGAGTGAGACAGGCATTCTGCCGGGCCATCACACAGAGAGAGAAGGAGAACGACACACAGGAAGGCAAGGTGGTAGAACCCAGCACAAGTGCGTGGACGGGGCACCCATGACACGGTCTGGATACGTACTTTGTTGAACTCTTCACAGATCGCGGACCTGCCTCCTCTGTGGGGAGATCCGTCATGTAAAGATCGACTCCTCGGCCCATGGAACCTTCGAGCAAGGACCGGACGAGCAGGGGCTGTGTGGAAATTATCCTCTTCGGTGGCACCAGGTAGCCCAGTTTCTTAGCTTCAACGACGGACTGTATAAACTTCCGGCACTGACGACCAAATAGCCGTTGTGTCCAAGGCTGTAGAGACACCAGCCTCCTCAGACCGCTGATGTCACCTGAACTTTGCAGCTTGTTCCAGCTTTCGCTCATGAAGCCACCCAAGGAGATGTATCCAAGTCCATCCAAGCTGGTGCAAGGGCTGTCCATGATGTCAAGCATCTCAACCGCAGGTGGGCCCCTCTGCACTGCGGACAACGCTGCTGTCGCGAGACGGTACGCCTCGGGTGTAAGAAGCGGCCTTTGTTCCCGCAACTGCGCAGCAACCGTCTCATAACCGCCTTCGACACGTTCCAGCAACATCTTCTGCAGATTCCGAGCAGCCACCAAGTGACCCCCACCCCCACTGCTCGTCACGATGAGCAGCCAAGTCTGCAGACCTTCATTGAATAGATCGACGGCGAAAGCACACTTCTGCATTTCTGAATCCTCTTCGAGACATGCGTCGGAAGCTTCCAAGAAACGAGGTTGGCAACTTCTGCTTCTAGACGACGCAGAGGGAGAGGGCGGAGAGGGAGTGCACTCGAGGCCTTGGGCACAGAACTCAGAGCTGACGCAGCGAGCACCGCGCGGCAGATTCGAGTTGGAGCCGCCGAACTCCCCGGTGAGGTGCCGAAGCAGTTCGGAATTCTCCACAGTGCTCATCTCCTGCAAGGAATGCTTGTCTGGCCGAAAGAGCTGCCACTGCACCCGAACTCTTTCGAATGGAAGATGCCGCAACTCATTTATCACCTCACAGCGTACACTGCCAGCTTGGCAAGTCTCTGACTCTGCTCCACTGCTTAGGTTCAAGCTCTCCAAGACTAAGGAAGGGTAATCCGAGATTGAAGCATCATCATGTTCTTGAGGCTTCTGCAACGTGATGCCTCCACTTCCAAAATCCACAAGCCAGTCTGTTTCTGAAGTGTATAAAACTCTTTTCTCGAACTTCTCCAGCGCCTGGCGATACACTCCACGAGAGATCTCGACCAAGATGCTTTTCTCAGGCGATTTCTCGCATAGTTCGTCCATAGCTCCACGGTCTGAGCCCGAGATGTGGATCAAAGTGGGGAGCAGCTTAGAGTTAACAAAGCTCTCCACACCTGCATGGGGCGAAAAAAGTGACACGAAAAGCCTGGGCCTGAGTGCCGAAGCAAGACTTCGGTCAATATGGCTCGCTGCAACTCTTGCCACGAGCCCACCCAAGGAGTGGCCGATGATCGAGTACGATGTAAAGTTTCTTTTGTACTTGGCTCCGGAAGAAACGATTTGCAGCACCTCTTCGGCCACACGCTCTCCCTGAAGCATAATTGGCTGCACAGAATGTGCACCCACCACAGCATCCAAAACAATGATCAAAGTATGTTCCTTTTGGGCAAAGCTTGCCGTGCAAAGGCCCTCAGCAAGACCTTGCAATCCTCTGACAGAACCTCTGTAACCTGTGACCATCGCAATCAAATGCCCCTCGCCGGTCTCGGCACTGGATGAGGCGACAACTTGTGGGGAGCACTCGTATTGACTGAGCGATGATGCTAGCAACATCTTGTCGGTCCGTGTGTATACATCGGAGCGCAATGTCCGCATGCATGGTAGTAGAAGGAGCAGCGACATGGATGCCATGGCTGCCATGCTATAATTTACGGACTAGTTGCAGTGTTCGCACACCACGTTACTGATTTGAGCTGCACGATTGCAGCCTGCAGATCGGTGTTCAATGACTGCATGCACCATGCTGCACTGAACAGGGAAAGCGCATTGAAGTCGTCTTCGTCTGCTCCAGAGTCAGGGAGCCCTTCCGGTGCCCTACGAGTCTTCAGTCTCGGGATCCTGGCTGGCATCCGGATCGGTGCATCTCCCGCCCAGGAGTCGATGCGTCGCTGCCGCTTCTGGCCGCTCGAGACTACAAAGCGCGTTCCCAGAATCTTCACAAAGCGACACAAGTTGACCAGGTACTAAGGTACCACACATGATACTGCGATCTGCTGGGGACCAAGTAACCGCCTAAGAACAAGGTTGTTTCCGCAACCTGTCTGTGCAATCCCATCCCTTCGGACATCTTGGAATGCCTCCGCCATGCGCAATGTGGACTGCCTCGAGGTCACTTCGTGCGCCCAGAACCTCAGACGTGGCTGGTAGCGCTGCTTCCTAAAATCAATGTCACCGCGCATTTTGGGCACCGCACTTCCGCTCCAGATCTAGAGATGCCTTCCAACTCCGTTTCACTGAAGATCACATCATTGCCGCCGCTACCTGCCCTTGGCAGAGCCTTTGCAGGTGCGAGGGCTTCTTTGGCTGGAGCCGGGTGCCTGCAGGAGATGCACTGCACAAGCCTTGGACAAGCACTAGCTCCTCGAAGAAGGCCCATTCTCAGCACACACGAAACAAAGCCCTGAAGCTTCGCTTGCAGCATCAGAATGCATCGCTCATGAGGCATCACACGGTACTGGTACTGTCGGCCTCATCGCTACAGTCTTCTGTTCCAGTATCACCACCAGCATCCATCATCATCCTCGTCAGCATCATCGGAATCATCATCATCATCGTCGTCGTGATCGTCATCGTCAGCTGTCATGCTCCTGGCTCCCCACCTGATCTGGGATGAGAGGTGCTCGGTGGAAGTTGGCGGTGCCGGGCGACTGCGGCAGCGAGAGCATTCTGACCCGCCATTTCCCACTAGTGAAAGCTTCAACTGACAGAACACTACCCGTGCAGACAATGCAATCTGCAAGTTTTCCTGCAATTGCGGCTGACATTGGGCGCCTCATCGCCTCTGCATCCCATCTTTTGTGTGCCACCACATTCTGCGGGGAATCCACGCTTGCAGATGGCTTGTCAAGGGAACAGAGCAGAGTTACAGAATCCAAGAAGAGTTGTCTCGGCCTTGAAAATGGTGTCTGATGGATGCATCTTTTCCTGACACATAAACGAGCTATGCGAACAAAGACCTCTAAGTGGCATCTGAGCTGCAATACATCCCGGCGCCGTGCAGTCTATCCGTCACTGCTCTATTCCATTTCGCCTGGTGGCTGAAGTCCATGGTGGCTGCCCTGTCAACAGGGCAGGCAGAAAGCAAGAAGAACCACACAAGATGCACAACAGCGCTCACATGACAGGATTGACAATTGACAGGACGGGTGCACCCAAATTTGGTCCACCAGACACCATCCATTCCTGTTTCGAAGGGAGCCACCGCAGTGAACCCCAGAAAGTTGGAACGTGGGTGTAGGAGAAATGGTGCTAGGATTCTTTCTATTTTACCCCTAAAGCTGGAAAAATGATGATGTCAACTGTGTGGCTTCTCCTTTATCATTCACTGGAAGGTCTCATCAGGATTTGCTGTGCCTTTGGTCCCGCGCACGCGGCGCATTGCCTGAAAGAAGCGGGCGCAGGTCCAGCAGCATTCCGAAAAGCTTAAATTAGTGAGAAAGCCCGTCCAAGGTCCCTGTCATGTTTTGCTGGAGGAGTTCTGCCAATCGGCAAACTGTTGGAAGCAGAGTTCAGGTGCCTCGGCCGCCATGACGTCAAGGAAATACCAAACGACAAAGAATCAAGAATCTATTCATGTACTTGATGGCAGTGCTGTAGCATGTGCAACTCTTGGATCCTGGTGCTTGCTCGATGGTTATCCTTTTGCCGTTTGCTCGCAGACTGACCGGCACTTACAAACCACGAGGCTTGCAGGCGTGCAAGTGTCTAAAGTCCAGATTCTAGACAGCATAGAGATACACGTATTGCAGACAGACGGCGTCAGGGTGAAACACAAGTGTAGAGTCAACATACCCGATCATAGCCCTCTGCAAGCACTCCCTGTTTTCAGTCAGTGCAGCTGGGTAAGAAGCAGTCTTGCCAGGCAAGTTCACACAGACCTTACGTCCTGAAGGGCCTCATTTAAGGAGAACAAAGCGACCTGGGGCCACCCCAGCTTTCTCCATTCAGTAATCTGACGAAAGAAAAATATGGACTGTCACACACTAAGTCCTATCGCAGACCTAAAACACACAAGCAGATCTAGCCGGTGCGGAACCAGAACATGAGAAAGCTGCTTGCCAGTTGTGCGCTCTGCAGGTCACGAACCTTTGCTTCTGAGTTGAAAGCTTGACCCAGCGCAACTGCGATGGAACGAAGATCTCAAATGATCTTATCTTCTCTCGTGGCAAACCTCTGCGTTCCATGCCAGTTCACGAAGCGATGGCCTCTAATGAGGCGTTGGCCGTAGAGGCAATAGATCCATACCATCACGGGGAGGTTGTTCGGAAAGACAGCTTCAAGCATGTGAGCACAATACCTTGGGCAAGGGTTGACCTGCCGCACGATGAACAAGCAGAGACATTGATTCCACTACATTGCATTGTTGTTGCACTGCCTGGAACCTGGCAAACTGGTCCAGGCATCGAAAAAATGAAGGTCCGCATAACTTGTTGGCACAGGGCTCTTTGTCATCCCGATTTTGCCAGAAATTTGCATGCCGTCAACACCCGAGCCGCTTCCTACCTCAAGTCAACTGCATGCCCAACAGAATTCGCTCGAGTACTGCTGTGTCCCGATCAGTGGCAGCGGTGGGTGAGACGCAGCTGCCACCTCTGCATCACTGGAATAGTGAAGGTCCTCAGAGCAACAAGGATGAAAGGCGCCCAAAACTAGCCGCAACACTGGGACGGTGATGATCTAACTAGCGGACTTGCGGGTTAGGGCGAGGGGTTTCAACGTAGGGGAGACAGAAACCGACAGAAACCTCATTTACGTTTCGCACCGTCACGCACAAGGAGGCCTCCTACCTACATCCCAAACTCGCAGGGCCTTGTCCATTCTACTCAGCCTGGAAGGTACCCTTCGGTAGCGGTAGCGGGTTCAAGGTTTCGATGCAGCCAGTTGCGAAATATTTAGCAATGTTTAGCCTGAAGCTGGGTCATCTTGCCTAGGCGAAGCACCGTGCCACGCATCCGCAAGATATACCCATCAAGAACAAGGCCACATCTTAAATTCTGCTTAGAGAGAAGCTTTTCTTGAACATTCTAGCGGGCATCGCGCTATGTCAAGTACCTGCTTCTTGTAAAGTGAAGGCGAGCGCATCATAAGACTCGAGACCCCATCGCTGCCTTGCCGTTCTCAAAACAAGTGCGACATCTTAGTCTGTCGGCTGAGGCGAGAACTTCCCTCTGTGTGCTCCAACTTCTGGGTCAGCAGCTCCGGTGTCCAGGCCTTTTGGCAGCTTGTCCAGGGATACTGTACTGGACCGCTTCTCTCACACCCCTAGCCTGCAAGACTTATCTGAAACACTGAGCACTGTTGACGGAGGGTGTGAAAACTCCGACAACACGCTACTAAAATCGTTACTTGAACTCGTGCGCCCGCTGCCTGCGATCCCTCCTTGCGACGGAGGCGAAGATGTGCAAGGCCTGCTTGCACAAGCATCGACAGGGGCCACAAGCGACAGCCGATCACAGAAACAACGTGGCCACCAATGCCCACAGCAATCCATGCCTCCACCCATCATCGGGCAGGCATCCTGTATAGTCACGTATCCAAGCACACACGAAGCTTGGTTGTAGCATCAATCCGCACAAAAGACCGCCTGCCATTGCGCCACCGTGGAGACCCCTCCAAAGCGATGCGATGACTCTGCCAGTAGGCCATCCTGGACACGGAGTCTTCTTATCTGAACTCTCAACGGAAGGCTGACGCTCCTGCAAACGCCGACGATGGACAATTCCGGCAGCGGTTGTGAGCACAATCTCACCCGGCGCGAAGGACAGGGAAACCTGTCTATGCTAGCATGGCTGCACACTGCCTATGCACAGGCGTAGCATCCCCGGCTGCTCTGCTTGCAAAGGCTTCTGGGCGCACCTTTGCAGAGAGAGGCTCCTTTACCTCGTCAGAAAACGGCGCCGAGAACTCCCCGAGTGGATGCCAAGTCGCAGCCTGGAAGGCTTCTGAAGCATGGAGTCATTGCGCTGCCGAGGATAGTTGCGACGATCATCTCACTACTGCAGATATCACATGCCTGCCCCTTCCCCAGCAGCTTGAAGACAGCGACCAATCCAGGCAACGCCTGCACGCAAACCAAACCACCTTCGTTTCGTGAGCATTGAGTGTCATGCCGAGAACCTGCATTCCGAATGAAGATAAACGACAGCGACTATCTCTTGCAAAAGCCTAACGAAGTGCGCTATTACCGTGGTTGTTGCCACACTGAGAAACAACGATGACCTGCATGCCCCCTGCACAAGCCTTGCAACGCTGTATTACTGATCATCATCACGTTCAGGTGTGTACACACACACACCTATCGCATAAAATGGCGCAGCTAGGAAGCTTGTGAAAAAAACGAAGGCGAAACAAACCCAGAACCACTTCTCTGGCCCAGGCGCTTTTCAGGTGAAATATGTGCATCGATAAGATAGGATGGGAGCAAGCATGGGGGATCAAATAAGAATCAAAAACCAAATCCGAGCAGTCATGGCAAGTACTGAGGCCCAAAAGATGAAGAATATGAAAACGACAAAGGACGCGAACGGACGACGGACGGACGGCCGGGCAGACGCACGCGCGAGGATCTTCATGAACCTTTCACCAACAAGGTGCAGACAGTGCACATCAATCCGGAGGTGGCAGAAAAGCTGGTAGAAATCTGTGCACCGAACAGCTGCAGACGGACTCAGTTCAGCGGCTTGTAGCGGTAGTTGTCTTTTGGATCATCTGGCGGCTTTCCATCGTTATCGTAGATCTTTGTCAACGTGGAGGTCTTGTTCTGGAGTTATCTGATTTGGTGAGTCATGTCTGCTGTCCAGGCCCAAGCTCGGTGTTTGGTGCCGGTCTCATATCCTTTGGCAGCGAAGCGTTGACCGGAGCCGAACCTCGTCTGTCCTTCCAGCGGTGCACTGCTGGGTCCTCGGCCCTCTGCCCATTGGACAGAAGTCATCGCACAGAAGTGTTGTACTGATTTACAGCGGCACCGACGATGTCAATCAGCAAGCAGTCGGACCGTGTACCATTAGCAGGTTCATGGCAGGTCAGGTCAGCCTTCCATCCTGCGCCCGGAAGCTGCAAGCTGATGCCGCTGATGCTGATGCCGCTGATGCGCGCTTCTCCGATAATCGAGAGGCTCAAGATATCAAGCGTTCACGGCCATATCCATAGCTGAAAAACATATGCATCTGCCATGCCCACAATCCTTTACTAACAACAACGCGATCTGCCTGCCACGACACACCGCGCAGTAGATCCCCCTTGCTTGGGTGGCTCAACCCTTCAACCCGGGTTTGGAAGGATTTCAGTCGGCTGAGATCCTTCGGTCCTGAGGTTTCGGCTTCGTTCAGGGTTAAGGCCAGGGATCTCAGCCGGCTTTTCTCCTTGGCCCAGGTTGCGAAAAATGCCCGAGGTTACCCTGGTGCCGTTTTCCCGCGGCCTCCCCGGTAATCCTTTAAGGGGACAAAGGTAATCCTTTAAGGGGACAACAACGCAGTCGTCACCCATCTCTCTCTCTCTCTCTCTCTCGTCTTCTTTCGCCAAGGTTATGGTCTCTGTCACTCACTCTCTCTCTCTCTCTCTCTCTCTCTCTCTCTCTCTCGGGAATGCAATGCGAATGGGTTTCTCACACAACACACATCACCTCTGTCTTTCTCTAAAGCCCTTCACCTTCTAGAGCTTTCTCAGAGCCTCTCCGCTTCTAGAGCTCTCTCCTTCTTTCAAGCCTCTCCGCTTCTAGAGCTCTTTTCTAAAGCCTGTCCGCTTCTAAAGCTCGCTCCTTCTCTAGAGCCTTTCCTTCTTCAAAGCGTCTCCCCTTCTAGAGCTCTCTTCTTCTCTAGAGCCTCTCCTTCTCTAAAGTCCCTCCGCTTCGAGAGGTCTCTCCTTCTCCAAACCGTCTCCCCTTCTAGAGCTCTCTTCTTCTCCAGAGCCTCCCTTCTCTAAAGCCTCTCCGCTTCTAGAGCTCTCTCCTTCTCCAAAGCGTCTCCCCTTCTAGAGCTCTCTTCTTCTCTAGAGCCTCTCCTTCTCTAAAATTGTAAGAATTTCTGGCCTCTAGACCTGGATTTCATCAAATAATAATTTTGTCATTTGTTTGTCATTTTTTGTCATTTGGTGGTTTTTCCGTTTGTCATCTTTTAGTCGTTTCTGTCATTCGCCCTTCCTCCCTCCGCGCCCCACGCCCACGGAAATTACAAAAAAATGACACCAAAATGACAAAAAAACGACAATGCCTCGGGAAATGTGCAAATTTCGGATTGGTGCCCTGCCCCACCCTTCCTCCCTCCCTCCGCGCCCCACCAAAATTACAAAAAAGACACCAATGCCAAACAAATGCTTCCAAAATGACAAAACATGACTCCAAAATGACAAAAAAATGACTCCAAAATGACAAAGAAACGACACCAAAACGACGAAAAAATGACAATGCCTCGGGAAATGTGCAAATTTCGGTTTGGCGGCCTGCCCCACCCTCCCTCCCTCCGCGCCCCACCAAAATGACACCAAAATGACAAAAAAATGACACCAAAAGGACAGTGTTAACGTTAACCAAATCCAGAATGACAAAAAAATGACAATCCCAATGACACAAAAACGACAAGAGCAAATTACAAAATGAGAAATAAATGACAAAATTAATTCTGGAACCCACCTCAAGCTTTGCTGCAGAAATTCTGACAACTCTAAAGTCCCTCCGCTTCGAGAGGTCTCTCCTTCCCTAAAGCCTCGAGCTCGCTCCTTCTCTAGAGCCTCTCCGCTTCTGGAGCTCCCTCCTTCTCTAGAGCTCTCTCCGCTTCTAGAGCTCTCTCTGTCTCTAAAGCCTCTCCGCCGCTAGAGCCTGTCCTTCTCTAAAGCCTCTCCGCTTCTAGAGCTCTCTCCTTCTCCAGAGCCTCTCCCGCGTCTAGAGCTCTCCCCTTCTCTAAAGCGTCTCCGCTTCTAGAGCTCTTCTCTAAAGCCGGTCCGCTTCTAGAGCTCGCTCCTTCTCTAGAGCCTCTCCCCCTTCTATCTGTCATGGAAGCCACAGCTTCTCGAGAAGCATGCATGGTAAGCTTCAGGTGGGATCACTCAAAGTTGCAACAAGCGCACCATCACCATCCATCAATCAGAATTTCATTCATCTCTCTTCTCCGTCTCTCTCTATATGAGCTGAATCTGGTTGATCTGTTTGACGGCTCGCTTCGATCGGGTTCCTGGGTAAACACGGGGATCCAAATGGCCGTAATAATCGGTTTGAAAACGGCACCGGGGTAACCGATTCCGGGCCGATACTGGCTGGAATCCCTGCAAGGTACATTACGGTACAAGGATTTCAGCCGGTTGGAATCCCTGGGGAACTGGCTGAATTTGGGCTGAAGGGTTAGGGATTTCAGCCAGGAGCAAGCAAGGGGGATGCGCAGTAGGTTGTAGTAGTTCACAGACCGAAAGCGAGTTGGCACTTTTAATGTCATGCATGTGGTTCTCAGAACAGGGCTCGAATGGCCGCAGCAGCGCGGAACTATCGGTAGCCGCACTGCCCATGAAAACCACCCCTTCGCCTGGTGCCGCGCTTTCGAGGCGGCATGCAGATCTTTGACAAGACCCTGACAGGCAAGACGATTACGTTGGACGTTGAGGCCAGTGGCACGTTCGACAAAGTCAAGGCGAAGTCCCAAATTATTAAGGCAGGCATCCCGCCCGACCAGCAGCACCTGATCTTTGCTGGCAGGCAGTTTGAGGGCGGCCGTACTCTTTCGGATTACAACCTGCAGAAGGCATCGACCCTTCACTTGGCGCCGCACTTGGGAGGCGGCATGCAGATCTTTGTCAAGATCCTGACGCTCACCTTGGACGTGGAGGCCAGTGGCACGTTCGGCACAGTCCCAAGATAAGGCAGGCATCCCGCCCGACCAGCAGCACCGCAACCACCCGGCAACTGGGACTGCCGTGTAGCCAGGCTGCTGCTGGGTGTTATCCCGGCTGGTACTGGTACACTGTTCCCATTGCCACGAAGAAGGAGCCAGTGCACATTGCCAATATGCTTTTCGTGAGTACGGCTCGTGCGTATGATAGTTCATGGACTGTGCTACCGCAGTAGAGCTGCAGAGCAACAGTCAGGGCAATTCATACCGAATGTGAATGCATTAATAAGAACATGCAGGCATGGCCTTTTGAATACGCCATGCGGGGCCTGAAGCTTGCAGTTTGCTTCTCTGCCCCACATGGGGAACAGGGCTCAAGCTTTTAGCGATTCTGTTATGATGTCAATGTATCACCTCCAAAAAAGGTGTTCCGGCATCTCGGGTATGTCGTTACATACTTGTGTTGTGCAGGGATGGCCTCATTCATACCCATGAGGAATATCCTGCTCAGTTGTAGGCCTGCTTGGCATTGCACGTCGAAGCTTCATTTCGACTCCTTGTGCAGCTCATGCGCATGTTATGGTGCGACATCGTTTTGATTTTGGGTGTGAAGCGTTGCTAGTGCTACGGTTTTTCAGCTCTGTGCTACCGGTTTCATGCACAGCATCTTGCACACCACACTGTGCGATCGCCCAGATTAATGCACGGCGTACTGCTGAGCGGTTCGCGAGCGCAAACTGGGGATCTGCACTTTCAGTTTTACACAAGTAGATGCAAGCCAAAGGGCCGCGTCGCTACGACTCTTCGCCCGAAACAGCAGAAACAGCAGGTTCTCAGAACCCTGAGGTTCTTAAGCCTCGTCGATAAAGGCAGCGTGGAGGTGATGCTCGTTGGAGGCCTCGTCGCCTGTGTAGCACATGCCAGTTCCAGCCACAGCCAAGAGCGTGCAGTCCATGCTGAGATCCTGGCGCAGCCAAGCAACAGCCGCAGCACGAAGTGCTGCCGAGACGGGAAGGCCAGCATGGCCCACTGCACAGGGCGAAGCCTCGAATTCGAGGATAAGCCTCTAAAGTCCACAGCGCCACACAGAGCCTCCATCCGATTTCGAGTCGTTTTGCTAGGGCTCTAGGGTCGCTGCTCCAGCGTCCGGGCACGTGGCCACATGCCCACCGCGAGTCACAACCATCAGCTCCTCTCCAGACATCTAGAAGAAGAGAACATTGATGCGTTTCGTAAAAGATTCTAGAAACTTCAGCCTGAGATTCGGGATGGAAGGCAGCAGACAGCAGCGGAGGCAAGTGCGTAAGCCTCGCAACAATCTACAAAACAATGGCTGACCAAGCCACCCCGTAACACCACACAGCCGGAGGATCAGGCTCCCACCCAGACAAGCGGAAGCGACGCGCAGCTTCGAAGGCACGGTGGCGAGCCACAGCCGGTGGGACCAAGGCACCCACACCACGAGGTGACAGCGCAGCCTTCTTGAATGCGGGCTTTCTACCAATCCCAACAAGGAAATTACTCAGCTCCCCGCGATGCCATGTGGT
Source organism: Symbiodinium sp. CCMP2592 (assembly GCA_905221615.1). Lineage (NCBI taxonomy): Eukaryota > Dinophyceae > Suessiales > Symbiodiniaceae > Symbiodinium > Symbiodinium sp. CCMP2592. Next base: position 151,528 of record CAJNDT010000489.1, on the reverse strand, counting down.
CCACATGCCAGCATTCGCGGCTCAAAGAATCCCGGCCAAACAGTCTGCACTGGCACTTCCTTGGCCGGCTCGGAACCTTTAACAGGCGCATGGCGAACAAGTTTCCAGCTTGTTTCTGCTCATCTGACCAAGACTAGCCGTCTGGCCTGGCAGCAGCTCCAAGATGTCACGCAAGGCCGAGCGAGCTGGAGACGCATGGACATCTGCGCCTCTAGCAATGTGAGTTTCATATGACATGACAGGACGACTTCCGGCACGTTTGTTGCAGGTCCGTGGTTCAGGCACGCGCTCAAGCGGCGTGCTTCGCCCTTGTGGATGTTCGAATGGCCACCACCGCCCTCCTCTTGGCCTGGTGATGGGACAAATTCACCATCATAACATTGCTCCTCAACTCACTTTCCACTAGCCATCGTGGCGCCTGAATGCGGTGCACTGATGAAGCCGCTCATAGCTTCACGCTTTTCCTACAGGTCTGTCTCTCTTTGTCAAGATACCTACAAAATGCTGCAAAATCGCACATGCACAGCTACTGTACATGCAGCATGCTCTGCTCCTCGTGCCAGGCCATCTGCTCCGGCAGCCATGGCTTGGCACCTTCAGTACAAATTAATGCGAATACAAAAAGACTTGCCATGCCGTCTGAACCTCCGTGCCTGCGTACCAGGGAAAGCCCAAAGGTGTTCCAAGCTCGTGCGGCTCCAGCGACAGGCGCGACATGGGAGGTCGTGACCAGTGCGGTGCCGTCACCAATCCCTGATCTCCCAGGAAGATGTCCACCTCGAAGCGGCAGGCAAACAGTAGCTGAGAGGGTGCCGGAGAGCAAGTGCGGCAAAGCCACGACCATCGCGAGGATGAGAAAGGCCCAAGCTCCACAGATGGCAAGCTGCAGCACGTTGATCTCAGTGCGAGCAGCCAGTGCAGCCGTCTGGAAGTGAGTCGAAGCACTCAACAGAGACTAGCAGCCTAATGTGCGACCGCAAGTTTCACTTCGACCAGGCTATGCAGATCTACGTTCATGCACCGGTTCTTGTATACAGTATATACATATATGTCGCTATTGCTTCAGGCCACTGCCGGTTTGCACTGGGGCAAAGAAAGTCATTTGTGGAGAGCTATGCTTCAGCAAGTACGACTTCCTGTGGCGTAGCATAAAGCAGGGTTTGCCAGATCGCGTACGTCTGCAAGCTTTAGAAAAAGCCGAGCTGAAGCTTTCGGTGTTCATGTGTAGCCATGCCAGACAGCATTTTGAGCAAACACGATCAAACACGCCCCATGTATGCTTTCGTCATGGCATGACGTCTACTCGTGTCTTTATGACTTGCCTGCATGGAGCTGCGTTGGAAGTCTTAGCTATCTCACTTGGGCACAGATGCATATGGCTTACGCGCATTGACTGATTGGCTGCTTGCATTGCCACCATCTGAAGTCGCTTTCGGACGTCGTCAAACGTAATATTCGATGCTATATGCAACCATGTGCGGTTCATATGTGGAGAGAGCCATTTGGCTTTCTTTCAACACGCCAGGCCCTCACGCACAGGGCACGTGCAGAAACACCTACACACAGCAAAGATGTAACAAAGCTCGCCGATAGACGTGCGTGTGTAGCTTCCATCTGGGCAACAGTCCTAACATGGCTTCTGCATGAAGTTGCTTCACATGTCATCTCTTTCAACCACATATACGAGAGAGGGTACCCAGGCTAAGTTAAACACGGACCTTGGACGTGTTCGAATTTTCTCTCCACGAAGGGTGGAAATGGCGAAATGTCTTCTGTCCTCCTGGTGTACTAAAACTCCGCTTCAGCTGAGTACCAATGGATTAGTGCTGCAGGTGCACAACAATGCATGAAGCCACCTTCTCCTCGTGCAAAGCATGTTCAGATGTGCATTTTGATGAGAGGGGGCAGTGCGAAGACCGCACTGCCGTCGTACAACGCAACCACGGGTTGCAAAACAAGTGAGATCGGCAAGCTCTTCGTCACTTACTCAAACAGTGATGCTAAGTTGCATGCTACAAGGTGCAGACCTGTGCCCTGGACGTTAAGGAGAGCCAGGCACGCAAGCACACACACACGCCACGCATGTACTATACAAAGTCTTCAGTTAAACAGCTCTGGCTGGGCTGCTTGCCAGACGCCAAGGTTCGATCTCTCCCTTCTTCTGGAACAGGCGCACCTCAACCGCAAAAAGCCAACTTAGTGCAGCAAATTCATGAGCAGCTGGTTCTGGCAAGCGTGCTGCTAAGTTGCTGCTGCATCAGTCTTCCACAATCGGCGACCATCCCATGTGTATCCTGTCATGTAGCAGGTTTTGAACGGAAACAAACATCTGGGATAAGGGCCGGTTGTGCCTTTAACGGACTCCTCCTCTTCTTCGCCAGAACTGCCGGAGCTGCCCATGCCTCGGCAAGCATCCATGGACACGCGGGGTCGTGCACATCTCGCGATCGAAACAGCAAAGCCAGCCACACTTGAGCTGAGGTGGCAGCTGCCGGTCGATGTGTAGCCGGTGTCCGTCCCGAAATCTAGCAAAAGCCGAACTCTGAGATGAAAGTCTGAGATGGTTGTACGGACCCGCCTCCTTCTTTCATGAGACCCTCCGTGGCTTGGACACCCTCCAAGGCAATGAGGCAGTCGGTGAAAGTGCGCACAGCCTGTTCTCATGGCTCATAGGGACAGGCGAAGCAAGGAGCCCTTGAAAATCATCTTTCATCGGAGCTATCATCTTGCATCGCTAAGTACACCCAAAGTACGCAGGATTTTGCTTGCGCAGCCCTCAAGCGCGATCGTCTTGCTGCTGGCCCGAAGCCGACAGCTCTTTTGCAGGGAGGGCACATGGTCAGCAAAAGTCAGACGAGCCTCTGGGCCAGCACCCTTGCGGCGCGCCGATGAAAACTCTGCAAAGAGGTCCTGTAGGCGCGGCGTCTCTGATGCAGAAAACGATTTAGAGCCTGCGTGCAACAGTTGCGCCTTAACACGCTGCCTGTTGGACTCCGACATCTGGCTGTGGACTTGGTCAGACCTGAGCAGGTTCCACCAACTCTCGTCTGAAGGACGGAGTCGGTACAGAAAACATGCCTCGTCTGAATTCACGACTTTAAGACTGGAAGAAGTGCAGTAGTGATCCACATGAGGCTCGGACATGAAGTAGTCGAAGAGTCTGTCAAGATATTGAACCTGGCACAGGCAGTCACATGGTTGATGGCAGAGAACTTTATACTTTCATGGCTTGTACGACCAAGGTCTTTCACCGCACCTCTGTTCAAAGTTCTTCGAGCAAACAGGCTTCGTTGTGCAGATTGATTGGAGACTGCAGCTTTGATGGACGTCTGCCTGGGCTGCGATCTCCTCCGCCGTCATGCCGGGATTGGCCGACGCATCGCCTAATCCACAAACCGACACAAGAAATTGAGATTGCGAGTCGCATCTCACACATCGCGTGCAAGTTCTCGAGGCGACCGCTGGTATCAACCGGCTTCGACTCGAGCCCCGCCACTCCGGCACTCTCGAAAGCGTCGTCTTGCGGCCCATTCTTCATCTTCGCAGAAGCGGATTCAGCGACTCCCTGGACCTGCTAGGGGCTCGTACATTGCTCCTGCCTCCCGCACTAGGTCGAACTGCCCGGGTTGGAGCCGGCTTGGTGGTGCCACAAAGTAGAGGACATGCCTCCCAAGCGTCACTCTTGGCTACCTGTAGATATCTTTGAGATGCCAAGGCCATGCCAGGCAGGCGCGAAAGCAGACGGGCAGCGCCATGTGGCCGGCCACCAGGCATCACCGATGTTTTCCTCCAACCTGGCATCGCAGGCATAAGATTTCTTTCTGCATTCAGGCTCTGGCTTCTGAGGCGCACTTCAGCGGGTTGCGGACATCATCCGGCAGAATCACCTCCAGGATGCGGAGCTGATAGCAGAACCTGCAAGGCACCGCAACACAGCAGAGTGAAAGCACGACTTGCACAACTCTTGCAGACCTGCCCTCAATCTCTCGAAAGACTTATTGCGTAGCCGTGAGTGCAAATGAGTCGGCTGCTGGCAAATATATGCGCCGAAGATGCAAATCCTGCCAGTGGTGTCGAAAGCTGCCTTTAATCGCAAGCCTCTGACCGCACTAACAACTTCAGTCTTGTAGGCACCACACAAACCTGACATAACTCGCGGTGGCCAACTGTCATCAAAATCATGTGGGGCAGTCCAGGTGAATATGATGGCCACGATATTGAATTGGGTTCGAAAGTCCAGAGACATTCCTTGGTAATTGAACGTCATCGGATGTTACAGCAAGGACTCCTTCTTCAGCGTGCTAAGTTCGCTGCCGACAGTTGCAAAGGCCACCGACGCAGGACCCAGCCACAGAAACCACGCAGGAGTTCGGTCTGTGGACCTGGCGTTGGCATGAGCTTTCGGTTGTCTCTGCATGGCGCTTGGCCCCAAGCAAATTCGGCTGGGGCACTTCACACGACCTTGAATGATGTCGAAGCGAAGGAGGAGGACGTGTAGGACCTTTCTTGAAAGCAGAGACCCGGCCAAAAAAGCTGGATCTGCTGGCCTCAATCACAAATGCAGTTGCGTGAGCCACGTAGAAGGCTCGCAATTCCACAATGATGTGGCCGTTGCCTCAGGCGACTCCGCTTTGCTCCGCTATGTTCCGCTATGCTCCGCTCACAGCCGGGGCTTGGGCCGTAGAAGGCAAGAGACTGCACAAATGCAGAGAAGCCCAGGAGCATGCACACTCGGGCATAGATGTCATACCTGGGCTACAATAACCGTTCATACGGCTTTGCATCCGATGTGCGCACCAGCTGCGCATCGACCTGCGCGCACGTCTCAGTCTCTCTGGGGGTCCAGCTGAAACCACTCCTTCTGGACCGCTGCATAAAGGCGGAAGTGCTCTGGTGCGGAGTCTGCAGGTAGCAGACCGCCCTGAGCCCAGCCAAGTTGCCGGACACGTGAACAGTGACGGCAGTGACGGGACCGGAGCCCGCGGCTGGCTGCATGGTGCCTGTGACCGTACCTGCTCGGTCCGTCTCGAACTCCTCAGCGCTGGGAAAGGAGTGGAGAGGTCTCGGCTCCGAAGTGGGGTCAAAAGGGTCTCCTCGCGGATCCAGGAGGAGGCCTTGGAGGATCGGCTCCGGCGGCCAGGAGAGGCCTCAGCAGTGGCAACGGAAGGGACGGAAGGGACGGAAGGGAGGGAAGGGAGGGGCAATCGGGGGCACATCGACGCTGTTTCGAGCGAAGCCCGGAACAAGGCGCTGGTCAGGGAACTGCGAGGCCCCATGCTCACCCGCAGCTTTGACAGTTTCAAGGCCTGGAAACTCAGCTCCAGAGACCTGAAGAAACTCTATGGCAAGCTCTTTGAGCGAAAAGTGAGTCAGGTATGGCCCCTCAAGCCAAACCTATGCAAAAAGCGCAGCCAATCACGGTGCGGCTCCTGCGTACCAGCTTCTTGCTCGCAATCTCTCGACCCAAGCCAATGCTGCTCTGGAGCTGCGCTACTACCTACAGCTACAGGCTGAACACTGCGAGACAGTTTGACATATGCCATAGTTGATGATTCCCACTTGGCAGTGCATCGGCCTGTAGCGATCTCAAGGAGATCCAATGCTATGTATTGCCAAAGCTGATATGCTGCCTCTCTTGGCACATGAGTCAAAAAAAGCTAGCAATGCATAGTCATCGATCTCACCAAAAAACTGGGCTGAATGGCCACAAGAGGTAGAACAGTGGTAGAACTCTGCGTTGCTCCAAGTCAAGTTGATGGTAAGCCACCTCAACTCACTAGGTGAGCGGTGAGCACCAATAGGAGAGTTGCAAGGCTTGCTGCATCCAAGACTCACAGCAAGTCGCTCCTAACAGCAACAGAAAGTTAGCAACAGCTCCACCCAGCTCGAACACGCTCCAGCCTTGTTTAGAGCGAGGCAAAAGGCTTTGTCTCCTGGCCAACAGTTGCACAGATGCATAACGGGCGAAAGCATGAATGCACTCGAGGCTTCTGGGATTACCACCTCTCAAGACTGGACATCGGTCTGAGTATGCGCAAAGCTTTCAAGGTCACCACGCGTGTGCCACGAGCTGCCGATATATCACATCTGCGTGCTGCTTTGTGAGGACTCCTGCCCTGCCATGAAGGATCGGTAGTCCCCGCTTGAAGCATGCTCTTGCCTCAGTGATTTCGACGTGCTCAGGTCACAGGTCTGAATATGGCTCCTGGGCCACCTTGTAAGACAATTCCGACAGATTGGCTCTCCCTTGCCGCTGTTTTTCTTCTCAGTTGCGGAAAACACATTCCCCATGCATTCGACCAGAGTCTTTCTACTGATACCTCTCACCCGCATGAAGTCTCGTGCCGACCAAGGAGCTGGAACATGTGCATGAACTCGCGCACCACCTCACTCGGAACAGCTCATGCTGTTGGTAGTTACGACGGGTGCTGTTCAGCATGCATGTGATACAGACAGTCTGAGGTAGTACTGTAAGCTTTTATGTGGTTAATGTAACCGTACGGCAGCGGGGCGCCGCGAGGCACCCACTACTAGCTACACACCGCTAACGGAGAACCGACTAACCAGCGCAAAACGATTCCTCGGATACTGGTTATGTGATACATGATGCAACCTGGCAACAGCGCAAGCAAGAGCGGCAACGGTGAGGCCGTGAAAAGTGGGGCGCGAGCTGTTGGTTACGACTGGACGGAGTCAAGATGTAGGTCCGTAAGTGGAGCAGGCAATCGGAATTGTCGAATCAAGTGGTGGAGAAAGCGATCGAATGGGTGTGCATAGACGAGCAAACACATCTTGAGTGAAACGAGCTGGAACCTCAGCGATGCAGCCAATAAATGAAAAAAGAGAGTATGAAAAAAGAGAGTGGCAGAGAAAAGGATTGGGAGACAAGTGATTGGGACGAGTGCAGAGAGATTGTCAAAAATTCTGAATGCATGCACGAATGAGTGGGTGGCACCTTGATCGTCTCAAGCGTCTGGTGGTTGTACATGGTTACCTGTCAGAGCACTTTCATCGGTCTGAACTGCTGTCAGGTGCTACCAGTACAAGCAAATATGAAGCAACGTCACCCTGATGGCATCAGAGGGCGTCCCCAACGGGTGGGAGCGAATATCCAACCAGCCAAGCTCATCATTTGCCCTTTGCAGGAACTTCCTGGTGAGCAGACAATATCTTCACATCAAACAGATCAGCCTGCTTTGAGTGCGCTGCTAACTTTGCAAGCATGTCTCTCCACCAGCTGGTGATCGTTGCCAGCACCACTTCCGATCGTGAACACGACTTGCATGCGAGATCGAAACACCTCGCGGCAGTTTGCGGCAGCATGCACCAGACCTGTCTAGAAGCGGCAAACTTCAAGCTGCCAGCCTCGCTGTCTACGAAAGTTCTGTAGAAGCCATCAGAGTTGTCAATGACATCCTTGCAGAAACGTTGCAAGCAGGAGACTGTGTTGAAACGCGGAATGAACACACGCAGAAACAAACCAGTGAACCGGTGCAATCGCAAACTGTGGTGGCACAACGACATCGATGTGCGACGAAGCATGATTATCTCGCGACATCGCACGCTTTGTGAGGAAATGTACTTGCTCCAGAGCACCACCTCGAATGGCAGATTTCGAGGCAAGCTGCATAGAGTAGACGAGAGCGCTGAATTGCAAGTTCTTCGAAAGCTGCAACACCGCCACGCTCAATCATCCACTCCGTGTTCAAGGCGCCAATCCTGAGGGCCAACCACTTGGTGGGCAGACAGTGTTGCTTCAGCACTTTGAGACATAATAATTTCGAAGAAGGCTCCATATCGAAACGAGCACCGGCACGTTGTAGATTTTGTTCGGCGCGTTCTGGAACTTGACCCAATTACACATAGTAGGAATTGCCCTCATCTGAGTTTCCTCGCTGATCAAGTCCTGAATTGGGCACCGTGGTGGTGCTCACCGCAATGTGTTATGAGTGAAGCTTTATGAGAACTGTGAACTGAGTTCGGCACCCGCCGTATGATGCTGTAGCATACACCGGCGGTAGAAAAGTTTTTGTGCGAAGCAGCATACAGAACTCCGTACCTCAAACAGCAACGAGAGATGCGTGGCAGAAGAATGCTCTCGTTGCAGTTTGCACTGCTAACCCAGGCCCACACTTGGAGACGTCAATGGGCGCGCTGCCCAGATTCGCCTTCAACATAGCTGATCCTAGTAAAGGGAAAGCCGACTCCCCGCACTTCTCTGCATCCAGGGCACCGATGCATCACAGCACACAGGCATGCCTACCATGAAGCATGCACACTCCAGACATGATCCCCGAAGCGCTCTGGCCGACGGAGCAAGAAGCAACAATCTAGGAGTGACCAACGAGTGGCACCTGTTGGAATAGCGTCGAAATCGAAGTTTCGGATTTCGAGGCCCTGTCGAGTGTCGGCCGACGTGTAGTGGAAGTATGCTGCATCTCTATCAAGATCCCATGTCTTACCTGAGTCGCACGGCTTCTGCCCTGCGTCCATCCACCTGCAAAACGCCCGAAACCGTATGAAGTAGGCAAGCAGCTATCCGGAATGTCGAAGTAAAGTCCTGTCCAGGTTCTGGAAAACTGATGAATCTGCACTTGCTAGTGCTCCACGACGACGCTGCTTGGTACATTGCGGGCCTTTGGGATCCTCTGCCACTTCCTTCACGTCACCGAAAAGCCGGGCTTCGTTGCTGGATTTTTCACTCCAATGACCACTCATCAAGTAGTTCCTTCGTAGCAAAGTACTCTGTGCAGATCACAAGATTTCGGAGAGGTGAGGAAGTGAGGAGATGCGAGTACTCGCTGAGGCAAGGTCGCAGGCTTGCCTTCATTCCGGCCTCCTTGCAAGTCATCAGGCTCCATCATTCCATACTGTACATGAAAAGAAAGCGCAGATCACGGCTTCTACGGTCTGCCTAACAGGTTGAGAGGAATGGCAGAGAACTGGAGCGTGGCGCCGCCGTTGAAGAAATGCACCTCCATCGATAGCGAATGCAATATGCTGCTGAGTCGCCATGCAAGTCGCATGCGACCTCGTGCGTGTCGGGGATGCTGAGAAGCTCTCGGAAGGAGCTTTCCGCACGCTCCATGATTTGATGGAACGGCTTGGTGCGATAGCCCATTTCAGCGACACCTCCCACGAAGGGTGCCATGAGAAAACAAAATGAGAAAACAAAGGTGTCACATCCGTCGACGCCCAAGCCAAGAAGCTCATGCCACTGTGGTCTGTCTCCACGAACTCAGCGCTGGCTCGCTCGAGAACCTCCAGCGGCAGTGCCGCTGCTCCAGCGGCCAAGTTGATTGCCCGGGCCCTGGCCATCTATCGCGCGCAAACAAGAACAAAAGATCTGTGAAGATGATTTTTAGGTTCTGGATCCCGGATGACGCGTCTCCAAGCAACATCATGGGTCGTGTCAGCATGGTTCGAGCAAGAAGCAAATTAGACCGGGCCTGCCAGCATGCACCGTGTGAGTCAACGGCTTGTGCTTCAAGTCTGCAAACGGCGTAGCGGAGCCGGCGACATGGGAGGGCGCGTTGGCGGCGTGCAACTGACAGGCAGGGATGCTGGTCCTGCACAATGCCAAAGCATGGAAGCCCGCCGTGGTGCCTTCGCCCCAGCAGCTGACGTGACGGGCCGACAAGCGCGTCGGGACCCGACGTGTGCCAGCCCTGCTCTGGCAAAGGCCATGGCTCAACACACGAGGACGGGCAGAGAAAGTCTTGCGTTCCAACCGGGGACCGTTGCCACTAAAAAAACACGTAGCATTGCAACTTGACCTACCAACTTGCAACTTCCAAGGTTCCAAAGCCTGAAAACACCGGAGCGTGACATCGAGGGGAGAGAGGTCAGAGAGTTCTGCAACTCCAGGCGTTGAACACGGGCACCGCACGGATCGAGCCCTGCTTGCAGAACCCGCGACCTTGGCAGACCTGATGTCGATGCACGACAGGCGTCTAAGTCTAAGCCAATGCATAGGCTGATCCACTGATGTCAAAACGGTCACCACGTACAGCTCACTGACACAATCGTTGAAATTAGCCAACAAGACAAACTCCAACAAACGCTTACTGTTCCTGGTATTCTTCAAGTCTTCTGCTTGGCTTCAGGCGTCTCGTCTGTCTTTGGCACACCGGGATTCGTGAGATAGGGGACACGGAGGATGTCGCCTCAGCTCAACAAACTACGAGGCACCACAGCATTGCTGCGAGGTCTTGCTGCCCGAGCAAGCTATCTCTCCAACCACATGCACGAGTTGCGTGCGAGTTGCTCCATTGCTGTTGCTCAAACTCAGAACTGAATCGTCTCGCCTGGAAGCTGCAACAGGGCAGACATGCAGCAACATCGCATGACGAAGAACATGCAGCCTTGTCCAGGTGCCGCATGGAAGGGACCGGCACGCGAATCTTGCGGGTAAGCAAATTCACCGAGGCTGCCTGGTGCCGATGACCCTAGACCGCGAAGAAACTGTCCAGACCCATGCAGTCAGCTGCCCACGGAAACCACTTCGAGAGCCTCCCCTGCCTTGTCTATAGACTCGCAAAAACGAAAGCCTTGAGTGAGACTTCTCGCCCGAGCATATACGCCGCTGCTGCAACATGAACTTAAACACAAAGGAGGTCCACACTATTGCACCTAAAGGCCCTGCATGCATCAATGCAGCCGACCTGCCTAAATACCTGCCTACCACCTGTCTCCCTACCTTCACCGACTTGCCAGGGTACCTAGATACCTTGCCACCTAGCTACCTGCCTACCTTGCTGCGTATGTTCCTACCTACATCTCTGCTTGGTTGCTTCGTATCCTGGCCACCTTGGCTGACGCCTACCTGGTACCTACTCACTACACTACATACCAACCCGCCCATCGATCTCCCATCGATCTGCCTGCCTACCTCCTCGCCACCACCAGTGCCATAGATGCGTATATACATGCATGCATACGCAAGCACAGTGTCCTCCATACATATGTAGATGCACGCAAATGCGCAGCACATACATGCAACGTACATTTCTCCAAGATCCGACTTTATTGAAACTGATGTTATCTGAAACTATGCAACATGAGAACAACCAAGTGCAAGATCTACTACTACTTGTGTGTGCCCGATGGATCCCATAGGGATATAGTAGCAATCTGTGAACATAAAGGGACATACACACGTGCACACTTGTGTATATGCGTATGACCAGCTACTTAAACAGTCGATTTGTAATGAAGCTAACTGATGTGTTTATCATGCTTAAGCAGTCAACTACTCAGGAATTAATACCAGACTCATGAAAAGAAATAAATGTTACAAGCCAAGTACTCAGTTCATTAGTCACTCAATTAGCTAGCAAACTACGTAGTTTGCTAGCTAAGTCATGAATTCGTTCACTGACAAATTAAATAGTGAACCAGCCAGCTAAGTGATTAATTCAAGAATGACTTTATTAATCGACTAATTCATAAACTAGTGTTTAGCTAATTAGCTAATCAACTATTTAGCTGCTTAGTTAACTATCCATTGACTAACTGAGTGGTTAAATAATCACTGATTTGTTAGTCGATTAGGAAACTGATTAAAAATCAACCGGCTAGCTATTGAACTAACGAACCCATTTATACGTACATAGATATTATACATATATATATATATATATATTTATTGATTTGCTTATGTACCTGTTTATGTATATATGTATAGATTCAATTATCAGTTTTTCACTTTTGCCTATGTACAAATACATATACAATCGTAGTTCTGTCCCTCTTTTTTCTGTTGACCTTTTTGACCTGTCTCAGACCCTCGCTCACGACACACGCTACAACACGGTCTTAAGCCCCATTGACAACACACGTGGTGCTGAAGGGACTTGCTGAACGTTCGTCTTGCGAACGAACACCACTCGCATGCAACGTACCTCAAAAAAGGTTTGTATTGCATCCTTCGTAAGGGACTGCGAAAATGCAACACAATAGTTTCGAAAGTGATGGTAATTTACTACTGCTTTCCGACAACTTCTAACGCCATGGACATATTTGTTCAGCATACCGTTCTGAAACGACATCTTCGGGTGGTATCCTTGTTGCGACTCCGAAGGAGCCCGAAAAAGCGCCCGAAAGTCTTCACTCAAAGTCGTTTACAAACATGCCATCCCGCAGTTGCAAGGTGTGAACGGCCAGCAAGCAACATTCTGTAGGGTCGCATTTACACCCACAAATTGCTGCCGATCATAGGCTGATCGTGCAAGAAAGCTCTTTTATTGAGAACCCATTTCAATCCCGCTGACATGGCTGCACAGGACAAATGACCACGTCCCGACTAACTCGCGAGAAAGAGAACAAGCAGCACAACAGTGTGCACGTTCACCGGATGGCCAGGTCAGAGGTTTTGCACGAAACTCAACATGTTGATTACCTTGCCAGTAAGATGGAGGTGTATAAGATTACATGGGCTACGAAGAGTTGCTCAAACTGAATGGAATGCCTCCGCAGCACAACATGCTCAGCAATACCCTCCTTCATGGTTGTCTCTTTGACTACATGACATACGGCTCGATCACAAGGCAGTAAGACTGCCCCTGCGGCACAATCCATCCTTTGTCGGAATAAGCAAAACAAGTGAAGGTTGCACACATTCAACGAGTCATGCACTTCTAGAACTTGTAGGAGTTCCGTGAAATGTTTGTTTTGTAAAAAGAAAATATGCAATACGCTGCTCCATCTGGATGTGACCGCTGCATTGTTTGTACAAATATTCTTCTGCTGAATGCACAGCCAGCCTGTGCGCGGTAGGATGCATGCAACGCCAGCAGGATCGCCAGGGCCATGAAAGCTGGGCAGCGACACACAGTATTCTTTCACAAAGAATGTCGGCACGTGAACTCCACAGGCAGAACAGAGCAGTCAATGCCCCTACATGCAGCCAGGCCACCAAACGAGGCTGCATTGCTGGTGATCCAGAGCCTTGAGAGTCGCGGGAACGCAACGCGGGCCAGCACAAGTGAAGACTTCTAGCCGGGATGACGCCATAATCCAACCAGGAGGGGAAGGTCCGTGCAGACCCAGTCTTCCAGCACCTCGGAACTTGCGGCTTGAGCAGCAGCTGCGCATCGATTCTGCATTGAGACATCAGCAATACAGCGCGATGCACAGCGCCATGTCCAGAGCGGCCAGGCCCTGGCCCGGTCCATCCCAAACTCCGTGGAAACTAGCGGCCCTAGCGTCATGAACCTGATACATCCAACTGTGTAAACACTATGCAAACGTGCAGTGGCCACAGCATACTGGTTGTTCTTCACCATCGTCAAAGCTGACAGGGTTCGCAAGTCGTTTCGGAACCTCAGTCTTAACAGTCTTAACATCCAACAACACACCACTCGGGACGAACTCTTCTCCGTAGAGAACTTAGCCTGCAGCACACCCTATCCAGAACTGCATGCATCCAAGTCTCTGATTAGCTTGCTCCACAGCATATTCACGCCCTGTGCTGAACCTGCATGCCATGTTTAGCGACCGCACAGTGTGCTGCAATGTCTCGGCATTGAAAACAGGGTTCACACGCCCTGACACAGCCCCGTTAAGCTCTCAAGGAAGTCAACGTTGAGAATCCGCACGGCTCGGTGTTTTCTCCGAACGACATCGGTCTAAAGATCAGCACATGCCGGCGGAAAGGTCACCAAGCACCTTCCGCCTCCTTGCTTCATCACCGACGATGTCATATAAGTTGCAAGTACTATGTAGTTACACGAAACACCAAATGGCCCAATGCCGAGAAGATGTGAGCTGAAAGCGGCCTCTCAAAGCGGAACTCTGCATCGTACAAGTAGTTGGCACCTGCAAATCTAGAGCAAACACGAAACTTCCAATCGCGACCACATGTGCAAACTATCTGTGGTATCGATGTCGAGTGAACCGATTAACCATCTATCTCCATGCATGCACCGCAACCGCTCAGCCATAACCATGCATGTCATACTTACATGGTAGGAAGCGTCTGATGTCACTCGACAGGTAAGTCTCCGGCGATTGTAATCGAAAAGTCCGAAACCAACAGCAGCCGCAGAGGCAGCTGCAACACCAGCTTCTGCGGCCATGATGAGTTGCTCCTGGTTTGAACAGGAAACATGGACCACCTCTGCAAGCCTCTCTCATCGAAGCTGTCAGCGCACAGCTGAACATACGACACTGCATACACAATCTGCGTCATGCACAAAATCCAGCGCATCAAGCACGAATGTGCTACAGCTGAGATCGCGGCAGTCTTGACCTCTCAGCGTTTCGATGGCAGCCACCCACATTCACGAACAGAAGTGGCTGCAGTGAAAACAAAAACATTTTCCTGTTGTTCTCGACCGTTCAAACCACATGCTGAGTGAAACGACGGGTTCACCATCATCGGCCGGTGATGCATCCGGTGGCCTCTCAGGAACCACCTCATTTCCGGGCACCACTTTCCTCTCTGATGCCGCTTCTCCTTTATCATCATTGGGACCAACTTGCTCACCGCTCCCATTGGCTCGACTTCTTCTTCTTCCAAGTTCACAACAACTGGCAACCCACACAGCAAAGCAACCCAAGGACCAAGGAGCGCGCAAGCACGACAAACATCAAGCTAACAACGCTCAACTCGAGAACCTACGGCACACATGCACATTCAGGACAAACCCTTAAGCAGCAACAGTGCTTACCCCAGTTTGTTCGGCATCTAGAAATGCTGAGTGCATTTAGGACCAAACCCTTAAGCAGCAACAGTGTCTACCCCGGTTTTGTTCGGCATCTGCAATGCTGAGCGGAGTGCATTTCTGACAAAACCCTTAAGCGGCAAAAGTGTTTACACCAATCCTGCTTGACATCTAGAAATGCTTGGGAGCTCAATGACCTTACGCCAGCAGCACCCTCAAGCAGCGACAGTGCTTACACGAATCCTGTTCGACATCTATGCTAACGGCAAATCCATCACAAGATGCCAGCTCTTCTTGAGCCAGAAGAATCATTACAAACCTGGCCTTCGTTGCCGTGTGTCTGCACTTAACCCTGATACCAAATCGAATCTATATGAGAGTCTCCTGCCCTCCCCATCCTCACCCCTTTCTTCATCCTCGCCCCGCCCAAAAGATCATAGGCCTCTGGGCAGCTCATGGGCCCAACACTCCAGGAGACGAAGTTTTCTGCAGGTTGTGCTCGCAACGCGTGGCTCCATAATCATCCGGCATGAAGTTGACCTGAAAGACAAGAATTTCGATTCAAGAAGATGGTAAGCTCTGTTTCAGCTCTAGATGCTGATGACAAGGTGTTGGGCCTCGCGCCTCCCTCGGCCTGTCGTTGTCGTCCTTGCAGACTTCGCTGGCCTGCTCGTGCTGGTCGTCAAGTCCGCACAGAGAAAAATCGAGGGGTCCAAGCCACAAGCACAGTCCCACCAGCACCAAAGTTCCAGCGAGGAAATACAGAAGGGCAGAAGGATCGGAGCGCGATGCCAGGACAATGACAAAGGACACCAAGGAGCTGCCCAAGTAGACCAAGCTGCTAAGAAGTGACGAGGCAACTCCTGCAATATCCTCAATGTTGCAGGTGAACTGGCATACTGCTGAAATAAAGGGTGTGTAAAGTACGATCTCGGCCGCGACAACAGAGGTCATGAACCAGACCGGGTTCTTGCTGTCCAGCGCCGCCGTAAAAGCCAAGCACACTGCAGAAGCAAGCAGCGGAGCCATAGATGCACGAATCGAGGTGATGGGGCCCCAAGGAAGCCACTTGGGTATGGCAGCGCCCAGAGTTCCAGCTACTGCCATGAGCGTGATGCACCAGGCGGCATGCAGAACGGAGAGATTGAAGCCTGCACAGAGGACGAAGCCATTGCTTGCGGCCAGTGTGTCCCAGAAGCTCTTGCCCACAATGCATGCAAGAAGGATGAGACCACGCCGCCGGTCTACGAGAGCACGTTGGGCACAGGCAAAGTAACTCCTCCGGCTTCTACGAACCCCACGCTAAAGAGGTCTGTACACAAACGACCTCTGAGCTTGGACTCTTCGGCCGAGGGGTTTTGCGTGTGGGTTGAGATTGAGGTCCAGAGTGCGCGGGGTTGCTTCAAGACTGATATCGTGGACCTTCCGCCAAAAAGACTGTACAGGGCTGCTTTGTCTTTGGCATTTGCTCGGGAGTGTGCTTGGGCCGAGGATCGTAGCAAGTGCCGGCGGGGCCGTCTCCACTATGGTGAACAGGCTGACGAAAGCGAGCAGCGCGGCGACGGCGCTGAGAACGAAGAAGGACAGCCTTGAGATCAAGAGATACCAAGAAGGACCAAGAGAGGTTGGACCAACATCTAAAACCCTGAAACCGCAAGTTACATGGCCTGGGGCGGCTCTATAGACATGCCAAGCTTTGCTTCTCTCCAGCCTCTCTCTCGTCAACGGCCTAGGTCTAGGCCTGTGAAACTGAAGGTCAGCACAGTTCGATCACCGCACCAGGTGGCCGCCAGCCCACTGCCGCAGCCATGAACCCGCCCGCGGCGGGAGCTACCAGCGGACCTCAAGGGGAGCCAGAGCCATGGATCGAGAAGTTTAGGATGGTTTTTACCGGGAGCCCCACCCTTAAGCACTTAACATTTCAAGGTCAAAACAATTGAAAAACAGCTAAGTTTGTGGTTTGCACTGCACAAACCAAAGAACATGATAGTAATATTCAGACAAAGTATCAATTGGAGCATTGCATGTGTAGCTCTGTTTCACAGAACTCTTTACAAGCATTGTACAAACATGCAAATGCAAAGAAACGCAATGTATTTTGTACGTGTTTACTACGATTTTCTGAAGGTCAAGCATTTGAAGAATATACTGAAAGTAAACAACTACGTTATCCACCACGGAAAACTTCAGGTGGATTAGTAATTGGTAATAAATAAACACTTATATGAGTCAAAATATTGTCGCAGACAACTTAAGCAACTGTCAACTTTGTTCGGATCTAGACACGCAGGGTATTAACAAATCATTTGCCAGTCAGCTATTTAAAACACCCTGCTTCACGGTTTGCATCCTGCATCAACTGCCCAGTGGTTGAAGCCAATGTAGCAAACGCTATTGAGTGCTCGTATGAAGGGTTTGGGCGCTACTTGACGTTGCAAGCGCGCAACCCGGGCAGGCAGAGGGCTGCCGGCTATGCCCCAGCCCCCATACAAACATGCGTGGAACAGTGGCTTCGTCACAGTGTGACAGATGCCCAAGCAGAGCCACTCAACTACGACGCCAGCTCCTCCCTAGCCCATCTGTCTGCGACTTGCGTCCAGCACCCAGGGCTCAACACTCCTGCCGTGTGCACAATGGATCGGAGACGCGGCGATGCCCGTCCACGTCCCCTCTCCCCTACGTTGGGTCCTCCCAAACGCAGCGCCCATGAGGTCGCGCCAAGAAGACGCAGCCAGGGTTGTCAACTTTCCCACCTTCCCTGCGCAGGGTCCTCCCACGCGCAGCGGATCTACGCGTGCTCGCTCGCCTCCGCCCGGTGCCTGAGCACTGCCCGAGCTCTGTGGCCTCGGGCTATGACACTGAGCTCCTGCAGGAGTTGCGCATGCAGGAGCGATGCTTCTTGGTTGGTCCGGACCGCCACGGCTTTGGAAACGGCCAGCAGGACTGTAGAGGCATCCCGAGTCCAGGCCCCAGTAGCCTCTGCCACCAACGGTCTGAACCGCACACCTTGGGCTGAGCACAGCTTGGCCGTATCTAGGTGTGTTTCCTTGGTGTGGGTGTAGGAAGACGCGGCAGCCAACGCAACCTGTCCAGCTTGGGCCAGACTCTCCTGACGCTGTGGGGCCACTACGGCCAGGTCAAGTGCGACGGGAGAGCCCTGGAAGCTGGGCAAATATATGTCGGCTGGGCGCCTTGCAGCGACGCGGGCCTCCTCAGGGCGCTGGGGAAGCAGAAGTCCCGGCCGCTCTCGTTCAGGCTGCAGCCCTGCCCTGGCGGCCCAGTTGCACAAAGCATCACGGAGGGCATGGTGTCGCTGTGTTCGCTCACCACCGGCCGCGCAGGTGCTGGCATGCAAGGAGTGAGTGTCGAGCACGCCCTGGCACAGCGGACACCAGGTGTCTGAGGCAGCGTCGGGGGCTCCAAAACGTTGCCGCAGCTCCACGATAAAGGCCGCTGACTCCATGCGGGTTGGGCCACTCGGAACGGCTGCCAGGAAGGCGCGTGCTCCGGGCTCCGCCTCAGATCGCAGGACAGCACGGGCAGCGAGGGACGAGGTGGCCAAGTGCCTTTGCCAGCTGGCCTCATCAGCGGCAGTGCTGAGCATTTTCTGCCTGGAAGCCAGCACACCATCCGCGGCCAGGGGTTGGGCCAGAAAGTCGTTGAAGGCGGCGAGCGCGTGCACCACGTAGGGGTCACTGCTGAGAGGAGCAAGGCCGTAGGAGGCATCGAGCTCACAACAGGCTTTGTAGCTCCCTCCGACAGAAGCCAGGTAGGCGGCAGGCGCATCCCGAGCAGTAGACCGAAGCCCCAGGCCGGCATGGGCGAAGTCTCGCGACGCTTGCTCCAGCTGAGTCGCGTCCAAATGCAGGCCCGTGAAACCGGCGAAACATTCCCTAACTGAGGAGTCAAAATGGTGCAGGGCAGACAGCTGGCTCGCGGGCGGCGTGCATCGCATGGAGTGCACGAGGCGGGCGTGGCCCGCACACGACCCAAGCAGCCGCAAGCTCACCTGAGAGTCCTCGAGCCCGCTAATAGCTTCCAAAAGCGGGGCGGCTGCCTTTGCCCGAGCCAAGCAGTGTGAAGCAGTGAAGTCCTCGTCTCCGATGGCGGCGCCAAGAAGTTCAAAGTTTCGCTGGAACCGGCTGCTTCCGTCACTGGCGTAGAGGAGCGACTGAGGCAACACCCTGGTTAAAGCAGACTCGGACAGCAGGCCTGCCCCAACCACCTCGCACTTGGAGAGGTTGAGCTGTAGGCCAAGTTCTGTTGCCCGCCGCTGGACATGCTGCAGAGCACGAACAACCTCCGGCACATCACCAGCGAGGACGCCGTCATCCAGGTAGAAGAAGGCCAGGTCCAAGGGCATGGCACGTAGCTCAGTAGCGAGGGACTGCAGCACGGCGGAGAAGAGCAGGGGGCCTAGCGGGTCGCCCTGTTGCACCCCTCCGGCAGAATGCACGGTGGTGGCGGCTCCAAACTGCAGGGCCGTTGGTCGTCGATAAGTCCAGCCCACCCATCTCGCCAAGCCGGGGAAGTGCGTGACGGCCTGACTGACAACCTGCTGCCGGGAGACGGTGTTGAAGGCGTTGGTGAAGTCCAGCTTAAGGAGCAGTTTACCAGAGGCTGTAGCATGTCGCCCAAACCAAGCACGGGTGGCATGAACAGCAGCTTCAGCGCCAGCCGGCACTGCAACCCGGGCCAAAAGAAGACCTTCGCCTCATCCCGTGCCAAGTCAATGAGGCATTTGCCCGTGAGTCGCCGGAGCACCTCGCCCACGGCTATGGGGCGCACGCCACCACGCGGCTTCGGCAACGCCACTAAACCAGCGCCAGCCAAGACCGGGGCCACAGCTGCGCAAGCACGTCCCTGCGCCAAGAGGTTAACCATGGAAGTGAGATGCTCCAGCAAGTGCTCCGTAGCGCCTGGCGGGCCAGCCTCGCGCAGGTGCTGCACCCGGAGCCCGCACGGGCCAGCGGCGCAGAGTGCGGGCGACAAGCTCCGAGGGCACCTCGTAGGCCAGGGGCAGCCCATCAATGTCAACGGCAGGCATGGTTTGAACAGGGTGGAGGGCCCGCAGCGCAGCAACAGTGTCGTGGTTGTCAGGGCACAGTCCCGTGGCCAGGAGGGCGTTACAAGCTTTGCGATCAAACCCTTCCCGCGCCAAAGCTGTAGCAAGGCTTCGCTTCTGCTCATCATCCAAAGCACGGGGGGCATACCGCGGCGGCTGGCCCCTGTCATCCCACAACGTTCTGCGCTCTCCTTCCGCCCAGCGTTGGAGGCGGTCAACAGTGTAGGCCGCCGCCGTCCGCCGATGCTTGCGTCCAGCCCTAGGCGGTGCTCCCAGAACACACTGTGGCAGCATGAGAAGCTCAGTCCATGCCCGAAGGTCGTTGCAGTGAACAGCAGCCGCCACCGCCTTGGCCAGGACCCGGCCCCACAAATAGCGAGCCGCGGCAGGGACATGGCGAAGCGTTCGCGTGCGACCTAGCTTCTTAACAATGGGAGCTTATCATCCAGTTGTATATGATACTGCACATGGTTTACATGATGCAAGCATAGAATCATGTCTTCATCTTGCTTGGATAACATTGATGGCGCTATAATTGGCTACAGGGACTTCGACCCGGCCTAGCATCATCATTAGCGTGAGGAAGCTCTGCTTTTTGGCACGTTCCTGCGGGCGAGGGCTCCGGGTTTTCTTCGGTTCACTGGGGACAGGTTTGTGATAGAAATCTTGGACGGGCGACTGCGAGGGCCCCCCCATCGGTCCTTCAGGTCAGAGTAGCAGTCTGGGAGCGTTGCAAGAATGACAGGCAGCACACCAGCGGCAAGACCCTGGCAGACGCGACCTGCTGCGAAGGCCAGAAATGTGTCGGCACAGGCGCAGCACAGCGTACTGGCCGCCAGCAGCACCTTCAGAAGGGTCAAAGACGGCATCTGACGTCGAAGCTACATTTCTCTTAGGGGTCCCCACCAGCTTCCCTTCCCTTACCCGCCCTTCTCGCACCTGGCTCCCCAAAATCAGGGGCCGACGGCCAATTCGATCTGAGAGAGGGCCGAGAAACAGCATCCCGAAAGCACTGGTAAAGAGGTGTAGTTGAATTGTGGAACCCATCACCACAGAGTCGACGCCAAACTCGGCGGCCATGTCCGGCATGCTTGGCTGATACTGATCGGTGCAGAAGAAATCCAAGGCCATGGTGATGCCGAGCGCTGTAAGCATCTGCCAGGACATGCCTTCATGCTCTCTTGCTGATCGGTTGTTGGAGTTAGCACGGGACAGCCGCATGTAGAAAAGGCCGATCAACCCCAGGACAGTGGCAAGCAGCACTTTGGAGCAAAGGCAGGCCCAGGGCACAGGCTCAATACTTCGAGCGGGTTGACCCCATTCTGAGAGATGGGCAGCGTCGCAGGCCGACTGCCTGTCACTCATGAGCTCGCCTTTGTAGGCAGAGAGCTAACGTCTGCTCTCACGGTTCGATCTGCTAACACTAGCCGTTTAGCGAGAGCCCGTCGCGGCAAATGAGGAGCTGGGATGTCATGAGAAGCAGGTCATGGCCGATGACTTCGAATTGACGCTCAACCTTTTTTGCCATTATTCGTACCAAACTCGCAAGACGCACGTAGACCCTCGGCACCTGCCAACTCCGGCGGGTTCGGGGATTTGAATTACGTGCCCGAACGCCGACCTCTTGGAACCACCACACAGAATGCTTAAACAAGCTAGTCAAGCACATGATGAGAGGGCTCAAATTCCAGTCTCCACAGGCGAAGTATCAAATATCTCGGCAAGTCAGACTTGTGACTTGCTGTCCTTGCACAGTCGTTTGAGGCAAACCGGTTCAAGGCTCAAAGCTTTGCCGCAACCTTGATCCACACGGTTGTTTCTGGCTGGTATGACCGCGTCCGCAAGAGCCTGGCAATGCTGCCATTATGGCAAGCTACATCAGCACGCAAAGAGATGCATCCCATCTGCTTGGCAAAGGCTTCAGCGGCATCGAGAATCAAGCCGCTGATGCCAGCATTCCTGGCATGCCGCTCAACGTAGATGAAATGCACCCATACGTATGGCTGCTTCTCCTGCGCGTAGCTGCCATCCGGGCTCACGGCTTGGTCTTTCGTCTTGAACACGATGCCACTGCCCAGCATGCCGGTTGCGGTCCCTCCAGCATAGTAGATCTTGCCCAACAGAGAGCCCGAAAGAATTCGCGCCATGAGCTGCCGCACGGCTTCGACCTTCTCCTAACGGGCATGGGTGCACATCTACAGAAAAAAGGGGAAATTGGCATTCGGGCTGTGCCGTGGTTGTCCTGAGCCACTTCTGCCATGGCATAGACTTCTGTTTGAAGCTTGCAATAGCCAGCAAGAACCTGGTTTTCGAACTGCTTGTTGTGAACCTGGAGCTCGCACAATTCCAAACCGCCTGGATGGTGAAGAGGCGGACTTAGATGCATCGACATCGTGTAAACGTCCGTGAGTCCGTAGCGCGCGCAGTAAAGCTGGACTTCCGGGGATATATGCATCAGCCTGGAGACACTCAGGCAGACGCACTAGTCACAAAGAGCCACCTCCTCAGACCAACCCGCCTGTAGTCCAAAAAGAGCTCTTCTCCTGCAGCCACAGGCCGAATGGTCGCGAGGCGAGCCACACCCTCCTTCACGAAGACCTGCACAGGCGTGAGGCATGTACAGGTGTGGCACAGGTGTGTTACAGGTGTGGTGCTCCGGTATCGCACTTTCGGAAACGAAGCTTGGGACTGCTGTGTGTGGAGTACGTGATGGTAGTAGTCGTTAAGATCGAACTAGGGCGCTTTGTGTGCACGCAACTCTCTGTACAAAAAACTACCACTCCTGATATATCTAGATCTGGCCCACCTGCACGTTGGCTCGCTCGATATCATGATTGATGAAGGCGGCCGCTGAGCCCAAATACATGATCGGAGTGCCCTGGTCCGTGTGCTCTGCTCGAACTCCTGTCCTGTCCAGTGCAGGCTTTGGTCCAGTTTCTCTGCGATCTTCATGACTCTCCAAACCCTGACCCAAAGCATCCCTGCCAGTATCCAACTGCATGTGACAGGATGCTCGCTACGAGAACCCAAGGGTCAAGAAGTCGACCAGCCGCTGCCGGCCGCGGGCTCGATCACCTCGGCGCTACCGCAGAGCTCCATGTACATTCGGTTTCAGTGTAAGGTTTCGGACCTTCTTTGGTTCAAAAAAAAACGCTTAACAGCGAATGGAGTCGCCCGGCGACCAGCAAGTTATCAGAATCTCGAGTTCTGCCTCGCTGGCCACCTGGATGCCGCAAAGGCTCTCGAGCTCCTCCTGCAAGTAAGACTCAACCTGGGAGTAGCGTTCTGGTGTGGCTTGTTTCGTACTGCAACATCTACAGACTGCAGATGTCGGGACTATTCGGTGTTGCCATGTACAGTTGCGATCATGTGCCAATCGCGGGTAGGGAACCATTTTTTGGACTTTTCTTGGCTTGGGCGGGCTTCAGTTGCTTCGGCTGCTGCGCTCAGTCCCTAACGAAACCCACGAATCATCGAACAATCGCGGGTAGGGAACCGAGACGAGGGCTCCTCGGCGGATGACATGGTGAGCGGGAAGCGGGGTGCTCGCAAAGCGTCCAAGACCGCCGGAAGGAACCGTAGAATCCTTCAGCACGGTCGGCACCTCGATTCTCGAGCAACAATGAGATCCTCACTTGGAGGTTGGACAAAACGAGGCTACATTCACCTGCAATTCCGAGAGGCCAAGAACTGTGCCCCGAAGGAAGTTGTAAGATCCCAGGGCGCCACCTTCCTGCGAATGCCACCGTCAATGCCAATGCTGCTCGTGCCCATGTCCATGGCTGCAACTTGGAATCCGATCTGAACCCAAAAAACTGTGAGCCGGAGCGAACGGCGACATGCCATAGGCCATAGGCCATGCCGGTTTCTTCATACATCGAAGAAGAGCAAAAGCCACCGACCGTCAGAACTGGCAAAACAGCGTGCATCCAAGCAGACGAGCATGTCGAAACTAGTCATCCGGAAGACAAAACAAACAAACAAACAAACAACCAAGTAACCAGTTTCGCGGATGGAACGCTCTCTCGCTGTCTCTCTCCCCTCTCTTCTGCAGGGCTTAAGGGGCTGTTCAGGCCCCCGGCTTCGTGGGCCCCCCGTTTGTTATGAGGCTTTCGGCGGGCCGTGAAACATCATGGATTCCCCAGGTTTGCAGGAGTAGTGTACTATGAAGTACCTTTATTTCCTTCTGATTCCTGTCGCCCTAAGTTATAAGGGCATTCACAATATATAGGCCATTATGTGCCTTCACATTAAGAAATATAATATAAAAGAAAATTCGCGTGACATCCGAAGCCTTCGTTTTGCAATGGGATCTGCGACAAAGTCTGAGTCGTAAGAAGAAGCACCGATGGTCACTGAGCTCACTGCTCGAACACATCGGGCCCTCCACACCCCGACGGGAGTGAAAAAGGGGATGGGCGGGCGGGACAAAAACTGAGCCTTTGCCCAGCTACGGGGTTTCCCACCTCCCTCCCTGGAGCCGTAATGTTGCACGGGCAAAGGAAGATTCCACATCGTTCCAAAGACTGGAAAACGATTAAGGGAAAACTTCGGGCTCTTGAAAGTCAAACTTTCAAAAATTCGGAATCAGGAAAATAAAACTATATCACCTTCGGTGAGATTCGTCTTATTTCCTTCTGATTCCTGTCGCCCTAAGTTATAAGGGCATTCACAATATATAGGCCATTATGTGCCTTCACATTAAGAAATATAATATAAAAGAAAATTCGCGTGACATCCGAAGCCTTCGTTTTGCAATGGGATCTGCGACAAAGTCTGAGTCGTAAGAAGAAGCACCGATGGTCACTGAGCTCACTGCTCGAACACATCGGGCCCTCCACACCCCACGCACAGGCCCTAAGGTGTCAAGGCAGTGAGCCGCACACGAAGAGACGAATCAAGATTGCTGTAATCCTTCCGAGATGGACCATCAGCAGGATTACTTTGGGATGGCACCCACTCACACCAAATGTTGATATCGTTCTCTTCCTCGAAGCAGACAAGCTTCTGAAGTATGCAAGCTGCAATGCCTTCTGCGCGGCCACTTATCAAGCATGACAAAGCTGACTCGTTGTCCACAAACAGCACTAGGTCAATGTTCGACTTGCCTTTGAGCAAGTCCACGACACCTTGCACTGCTGCGAAGATCTCCAATTCATAAATCAAACCCTCCTTAGCATCAGAGCCGAAGGGGACAAGGTCACAAGGATCAATCCACTCAGCAAACCACTTGAGAGGCTTGGCAGCTGAGTCGTAAAGGATCCCACCAAGTCCTGAACCTTCGCTTCCAAAGGAGGCGTCAGTGAAGAGGGTCAGCTTTTCCCTTTTGCAAGCACTGACACGCCTTGGCTCACCATTCACGATGTGATCACGGAAGAACAGAAGCGCGTGCAGCAGCTCACCAGTTATTTTGACATTCTTCTTACAAGAGCAGGCTTTGGACAGGACAGAGAAGACCTGCCGAGCACGCCTGCCAAAGACCTGATTGTCAGCAAACAAGAGTCTGCCACGAAGCACTGTCAGCTCATGACTCGATGCAGAGCCCCTTGATACCAACAAGTCAAGAAGATTGCTCAAATCGCGTATCCTGTGCTCAGTATTCGAAACTACGACTAGACCAGCCCGAACGTCAGCAAACGAGATGGAAACCCCCAGCACTCGAGCCAGGCAGTTAAATCCCGAGTCCTTTTCGGACGACGTAGACCAACCAAGCAAGTCAAAGAAACCCCGTTGAATCAAATGCACATGCTCTGCCTCCGACTGCGCTGCCACCAAGAAAAAGTCGTCAAAGTAGCAGCTCCAGTGGAGCTGCAACAGGACAACCCCTATCCAAAACAAAGCAAGCGAGCATCTACAAAATCCGTTAACTGCAGCACGGGCCCCGAAGGGCAGCACACGTGTGCGGTATATGGAAGGCTGATTGCACTCGGGGTTATGCACACACAAGAAGCAATCGTTCAGCGATTCAAGCGAAACCGGAAGTTGCTTATAGGCTTTTCTAAGGTCCACTGTGCAAGCCACCAGCTCCTCAGGCTCAGCCTGCTCAGGCCTCGAGGTGATGCGCCGGCAAATCCCAGCAACAATGGTGTCCACACCATGAGGCGAAATGGTTTCCACGCTGGCATTAGTGAGATTCACTTGGCTCTCGGTATAGTCATCAATCGGCCTCGTTTTATCAAGAACCGAGCCATCAGCCTGTGTGCTTGTTTGCCGAATGCCAAACCTGCGAGTGAGCACAGCACCATCTGGCAAAGGAAAGTCGTGTGGCCCATCAAGCCATCCCCTTTCTTTCTCATCACAGGTGAGCGCGAAAACCTCTTCGGCAACTTGTTTGTCCTTGGAAGATCGGCAGGCTCCCAAGATTGCCTTATTGATCGATGATGCATTATCACGGACTTCCTTTGGCGTCAAAGTTGCAAAAGTGTTTTTCCTAGGCATGGCACCAGAAGCGGGCAATGGACCCATAATGTCAAAGCCTCTCTTCACCTGACTAGGCAGCCCACTGTCAACATGCCCACTTTCATCAAGCATTTCTTTGAACAGCCTAAGGTCCTTGCCTTTTAAGACCTCCGCACAGTGACCCACAGGAGGATCTGGATCAACTTGCTCTGACAACTCTTTTGCCCTAGCCACCCAGCGCCGAAGTGAAGCAGTCCTTTCCCGACCAAGACTCTCGTAACTTTCTGAAGCACACTTGCTGACACACTTCGCAAGTACATCAGGGATGCCACTGTAAAGGTGCTTGGGATCTTCACAAGACTTTGGCACGGAGAAAGTCATTTCCCGAATCGAAGGAAGGTCAGCCCCACCCCCGAAGAGCACTGACCGAAGGCACTTGCTTCCAGCAGGCAGGCCATGCATGGGCGGCAGGACGACAAGCTCTGAAGACAATGGCGTAAATGACTTTAAGACACCAGTGGGTGGCATGACAGCACCGGGTCCTCGAAGCACAACAGTGCCAGCAACAGGCGGCACAATCGGCGGGATGCGTTTTCCTTTCGGCTGCTTGGCAGCAGCAACCTGAGCAGCACGGTGCATGGACACATCAGTCACAGTGGAGGGCACACACCCAAAGGCCTTGAGGCGCTCAAGCAATGCTCTAGCAAATCCATCGCATAGGTCAGGTGGATACACGTGCAAGGCACCCGACTGCCAGGGAGCATGAGAGTGCGAATCATCACAAGCAATTCCTAACCTACGAAGTTCAGGGTAGTTGTGGAAGAAAGTTGAGTGCTTAGCACACGGATCCCCGAACATGCACTGGTGCAATGAGGTCTTGAGAAAGCCTAAGGCGAGGCAGGTTTTGCCAAGGGGGCCCTGCCACGCGGAGCTTGCAGCCGGGTTTTCAACTGACACGAGAATGCCACGGCCGTGGCACCACTTCAGGATCCGGGCCGACAGCTCACAAAGTGGTGCATCACTCGCAGGCGGCGAGATGTGCACACCACAAACGTTGCCACGATTGAGAGCATCCCACAGGAGCTCATGCTGTTCTTCATTTTTAAGGTCAAGCGGGAGAACAGGACACCGAGTGGCACCAGTGACACGGGAGGCGATGCCAAGGCACTGTCCAACTCCTTTACGTTTAACTGCAGCGGCCAGGTGACCCGCACCACAGAAGATCTGAAGGAACAGCATCGACTGAAGGCTATGACCCTGAAGTCTATGTTCTGCACCAGCAGGTAGGCACTTGCTGCTGATTGGCGGCGCCACAACAGGTGGAGTATCAGTTGAGCAGACAGCATCCAGATTGGGAGCAAAACCCTGCTCCCGTAAAGTTGACAGATCATCTGGGCTCAACATGCTGGCATTGCGCACCGAAAAGGCAACAAGGACGACACGATCACCCTGCCAAGCAGCAGTGGCATGTCGAAGGCGATAAGCATCGAAAATGGCATGCGTGTTAGCCACCTCCAGCGCAACAGCGGGAAGCTTGCCCGAAGAGGTTTCAATCACACGTGGGCCTCCAGAGCTTTCAACTAAGACTTGCCCATCTTGAAAATTGCTCAGGCCCGCAACAAGATTTGGCATGGGAGCGTTGTTTGCATCAACGTGCGGACTCGTCTTGACATTGAAGAAAATGTTGATTGTGGAAAAATGAAAATCAGGAGAGATTGCCTTCACAAAACTAGCTAGCACAGAGCACGCCAAGGGAAAACGTTTGGTATTGGCCCGGAGGCCCAGCAAGGGTCCCTGACAATACATGCCACAAGCGAAAGCGCAACCCGTACCCTCACCACGAGAGGGTTTATCCTTCGGAAGGAGGTTGAACAGGTGCAGCACCTCACTGCGGGCGGGCGCCCGTGCTAGCTTCAGAATCTGACCAGCATACACCTCGGCAGGGTGAATGGTCTCAGCCGGAGGTGACGAAGCCGGTTCAAGAGGCAAAACTGAATCCATGAACTTGCAAGTCAATCGCTTGGCACAGTGGTTATGACTAATTAGGGCATCCTGCTGGTTCGAATGCAGGGCACCGGCGGGTAAGGGATTAGGGTCGCATGCAGAGTCAAGTGAAGCTTCCAAAGCCTCCCCAGTCTGACAGACCTTCACACGCTTGGCTGCACTTGGTGTCGGCGCAGCGGGCGGATCCACAACAGGTTGACCTGAAAAAACCGCCTCAGGTAATGGCAACCGTCACTCTTTGCATTCTTGCAGTGAATGATTTTTGCCACAGCGCATACAAGCATGGATTCCACGACGGCAGGATTTGCCAGCCTTTGCGAACTTGCAGCCTTTCTTGCAATTGAAGGGCCAGCAGAACTTTTCACCTGCCTCGGTTGCCATCCGCAATCCAGCAATGTTCTTAAGCTCGTCCGGAAGCTCTGCTTTCTGGACCTTGTTGCCAGAATCTTGCTTGTTGGGACTGTTAGGCTTTCTCTTCTTATCCGGATCACCATGTGGAAGCTTTGGTGGCTTATCCGGCTTATCGGGCTTGACCTCAGAGCTCTTGAGGGGTAAGAGATGGAACAACACATGAGGGTCGCTCGTCAACTTCCCTAGGGCATCATCGAGGGGCAAATTGCCCGACGAATCTCTCCGAAGTGACTTCACCTGCTCCGACATACGAACCCAACCAGCTCTGTCGGTTCGGAGTACTTGTTCAATCGATGGGCGTGACCAGCCCGGCGGGGCCTGCTGCTGCATCCTGTCTAAAAGAAAGGAGTGCCAGGCATGCATCGCCTCGTAAGTGCATGCCCCCATGAGATCGGAAGCAAGGGCCCGTCGCTGTAGGG
This sequence comes from Symbiodinium sp. CCMP2592, assembly GCA_905221615.1. Taxonomy (NCBI): domain Eukaryota; class Dinophyceae; order Suessiales; family Symbiodiniaceae; genus Symbiodinium; species Symbiodinium sp. CCMP2592. The sequence goes on along the minus strand of CAJNDT010000489.1, from coordinate 122,564 downwards.
CTTGCGACAGTGCCAATGGATCTTGTATCGCGCACTTGTGTTTATCTGCCCTGTCACGCACAGAAATGCGGTTGTGATCCAAAATGAGCTCTTTGCCAGGGCGCTCACGTGCCACCTCAGCTGCTCTCGTGTCGAACCGGTGCGGTTCCAAGTACATAGGGCTATCCTTCTCGATCATCGCCCCCACATAGTCGTAAGAAGCATACGAGCACTCGAGCTGCCCAACCAAGGTAAGACCCTTCATTTTGGCCTTCTGCTGGAGTATCCGAGTGGTCCTCTCAGCTGGTGCCAATTCGATCCTCTTTTCATTTCCTTCAACCGAAGCTTTGACGTGAGCCAAGCAAAGCGTCTGACATTCAAACATCAAGTGTCTGATTGCTGCCACAACTCCAACACTCACCGACTCAGGATCCAGCGGTCGGAGAAGGGACCTCAGTTGTTCCTCAGAAGGCTGAACACCTGGAGCACTGGTCGAGAAAGCCAGGAGCGAGATCGTCTTGATCCCCGCAGTCTTCAGCCGACCCAGCTCCTCATCCGGTAGCCCACACTCACGAGCTCGCTCATCGAACGCAGCCTCACTCTTCAGAAGGGTCGCCATTGCCAGAATCTGCAGAAGTCTACCTCACCAAACTAAGCATGCACCAAGCTCTGCAGTTGCAATGACACCTGACCATGCAAAATTGAGATACACTGATGGAGCAGCGATCCAAAAGCATCGAGGGAGAACATGCAGCACATTGCGATATGCCGCAAGTTGCATCCAACCTCTCTCTAGCCAGTCGCACATCACGCAGGGCTAAGAGCATCTTGCCCATGCAGCGATTTTTGCACTCCTGTAAGCTGAGGACGATCTCGTCTAGCCCAGGGGGCATGGCAACATGTTTGCGACGAGTGGCAGGTCAAGCCTCACGGTGAGCGCTCGGGCTGCCCGCACAGGAGTGCTGGTCACGCCCATGTTGCTCTGAAGGCTGCCACACTCGCCAGGTTTAGAAATAAGTGCTCCTGCCATGCCAGGAAATCATCCCAGGCGACAAAGAGACACCGATCAGTCCCTTCGCAGGGTTTCTAGGTCACGCCTTGGTTTCAATGCATCGCCGAGCTGCCCGTGCCCAAGGGCACTGGTCACGCTGTGGACACACCAAAGCTGCCATGATCAACTTTAGGACGACCCCTCCACCCGGGCCCTTTTGGTAGCCACTCCAAGGGCATGGTTAAGGGCCCCCAAATCACGCAGTGATTTACCTCTGTAACACTGCTTGCACTCAAGAGAGGCAATGCTCACACTTCCACAAACCGGTTTAATTATCGCCTGATTCCACTCGCGGCCACACACAAAGCGGCCCGATGAGGCTCCGGCGGGAAGCAAATGCACAGTCCTGGTAGTTTTATGCCTGTACATGAGGCACTCATTGAGCTTCTTATGCTCGAGTTCGTCAGCTCTCTCTCCTGAAGCTTGAACCCTCTCATCGACAGACTCAGAGGACGACGATTCGCTGCTGGAAGAGCTCTCACTACCTCCAGGCTCGACGTCGCAACCCTCAGCACCTGTCTCCAAGTCCGGAACATCCTCCGGCTGGTGCGATTGATCCTCTGCTGCTGCCTCGGCATACCAGTCCCGCTCTCCCAACCACTCAGCATCGGCCTCACTTCCAAGATCTGGACCAGACTGATCTGGGAAACCAGGCAACGGAAAGGGAGTGAAGGAATCATCAAGCTGAGGAGGCGGGGAAGGCGGGAATGCAAACGTCGGCTCAGGGTCTCCCTCAGCAGGAGAGGGGATTGCACTTGCCAAGTCTCCTACACCTGACATAAAACCCTCCAACTGAACATCTGGGACAACAGGCTCCTCAGGCGCAAAACGCCCGGACCTCGTGGAATCAGGAAGGAACACTCCTCGGCGCACATCGCCTATGAGGGCCTCGAACTTTCTGACCGGAGCCGCCTGCGTGTCCCGTGCATAGGTCAGGGCACTGCTACGTCCTACCAACACATGGTGACCAAGGAGAGTCTGCGTGTCAAAGTCTGTGCCGGCTTTGCCCATCCATGAAAGTGGCGTGGCCTTTGCAGAATGCCCTGTAATCCTATCCCCACTGTATGCCGGCACCGTCGACAAGAGATCCTGCACCCAAGCGGCAAAGCGATCTGTGTCAGCTGGTACGTTGGAGAAGGTTCCATGGGCATCTGGCATATACAGTAAAGGCTCCCCTGATGCAATGCTGGTGAGGTCACGGCCCAGCTCCTTCGCAACCGAGATGAAGTCCTTGCCCCAGCACCTTGGGCCGATGCCTTTGGCAGGCACCACGATGTGCATGCGCATGCCCTTGCTGTTGCTAGTGCTTCGGCACTTGTGCGAAAGAGACAGGGCCTCGAGGTAGCCACAACCACTATCACTATCCGCAAGAAGATCGGTTAAGAAGCAGTCAAGAACCTTCAGATCCCCTAGCCTAGCCCGGCCATATAATGCAAAGAGAAAGGCTCCAGCACAAAACCGATCCATGAGTGGGCGGCACTCGTCCGCAAGCAGAGCTTCCAAGGCAAGAACTTCAGCGACAAGCAAGGCTCTCGCCTGCTTCTTTGCAGGCCGATCCAAGCGGGCCTTCCTAAGGATCCCCTGCACAATTGGATTGCGACAAGCAGCAGGCTCCATGTCGACCCCAAGCACATGATGCAAGAACGCGAAGCACTCGACTGCACCAGTGAGCACTGAATGCTTGCAGTTTGAAGCAACGAGGTGCCTGAGGAATTCCTCAGCAATCTGCCCATCAATAGGAAAGGCCTTTATCGACTCTGAGTTGGCCCATGAAACTAGTTTGGCAGCCTGGCCAAACCTTTTCTGCAATGTGCGAGGCGCCTTGCCTCCGAGTGCCAGCCTAACCTTGGTGTGCCGCACTTCCAAAGAGGCTCCACGGAAGCTGCGCCCTAAAATCGAAGCTTCATAAGAATGAGCAAGGATCAGCTCAAACCTCTGGACGTGAAGCTCGAAAATGTCTTCATCACAAAGCCTGACTTTCCTAGCCATCGCTGGGACAGCATGCTTCAAGAAAACCACTTCCGAAGACGAACTGCGAAATCTTGCAATGCTGGATCTGGTCGCCTCCTCACTGGAAGGAAGCACAGATGCCTCTTCCATGGTGAGCCTGACATCTGAAGGCCTGGCGACAAGCGGGACTAGCCGAGTCGTCGCGTCGTCAAAAATCTGAGAGAAAACTCCTTGCTCCCAGGGCAGGACCAGAGCCGTCACTGTAGAGTTCTCCAACCCGGCATCGAAAACTGCTGCGGCCAATGCACTGTTGGACATGTTGCCGCGCAGAGTCGCAGAATCTGAAGCACAAGAATGAACCCCACAATCAAGAGACCCTTGTAGTGATGCTGAAGCTGGATTTCGAAATCTCTCAGGAGACTGGCTTGGCTTTCAAGACCCTCTTCAAGACCGTCCTCAACAGCCTCAAGTCTGCTGTTGAAGTTGAAGATTGTGCGGGCCACTTCGCCCCTCGCCTCCTCAATGTTTCCTTCAGCACGCACAAGCCTGTTGCCGAAGCTAAGAAGCAAAGAGTGCAATCCAGACAGGCGAATGAAAGCACTATCCAAGCGACCCCGAGCTTCGTGCAACCAAAGCCGATAAACTGCGAGCAGTCTTTGCACTCTGCCTACCAGAAGCAGAATAGCAAGAACAATGTCCTGCATGCACAGACTACCACGCCCCCCGCTACGACAAAAACTGAGCCTTTGCCCAGCTACGGGGTTTCCCACCTCCCTCCCTGGAGCCGTAATGTTGCACGGGCAAAGGAAGATTCCACATCGTTCCAAAGACTGGAAAACGATTAAGGGAAAACTTCGGGCTCTTGAAAGTCAAACTTTCAAAAATTCGGAATCAGGAAAATAAAACTATATCACCTTCGGTGAGATTCGTCGGGATCTTCCATGACACTCACCAGACACATGCATACTCTCTCTCTCTCGCTCCGGAAAGGGTGTTCCAACTCTCCAGCTGCTTGTGTCGATGCTATTGCTATCATCCCGTGTCATGTATTCACAAGCTCCGATTAAGAGTCTTCTCCAGACTCTCTCGGATGGATGTCTCCAGAACTTTCAAAATTTGCACATCGCCGCATTTTAGCAATATGAAGGCTGGCTGGCATGGCTCTACCATTGTGATCGACGGGTCGTGGCTGAGCTTGTATAGCGAAAACAATTAGTTGCCAAAAAAACAAAAAATGCGTTTCGAAACTGCCCCGGTGGAAAAGCAGTGTTTTCAACAAGCTAAACATGCAAAGCAAATGCCTTCAAAAATTACCAAACTTCGAACTCTAATGAACAAAGAAGGCTTGATTGCATTTTATTCGAAATGTAACAAAAATGCGAAATAGGCAACCAGTCCAACTAGAAACAATTATTTTCCAAAACTGCAGAGAAAGAGAAAGAGAGAGAAAGAGAGAGAGACTTTTTGACTTTGCGGTCGCAGAACCGTCCCCTCGTCCCTTGCGCGGCGAAGGCGACACGCCGAATTCAAAGCGAATTCAGCGCGGCTAGCAAGAGCTGTGTATACACGTCGCCATAGCTAAGCATTCAGCTCGATCAAGCTGAATGGGAACAACAAAGTTAGGCCAGGGACTGTGGGAGCATAATTTCCGACAGTCAGCAGCCCAGTCAAGAAACCACCGGCATCACTCACCACACAGATCATGGATCAGTAAGCCGAAAACATAGGACTTATTTCCGAACGAAACTTTCGTGAGCGCGCGTTCTGCAGCAAGCCCTGATGCTGGCATGTTCTTTTGAAACGGCGACCACTGGTCGCAAGCAAGGCGAACGACTCGTCCACCCCTGCCAGGGAGACTCCCGTACTACCGGAGCTTTTGGTGAAACTTCTGATGGACCTGAAAGGTCCCTGCAGACTACCAGTAGCTACGCTGGAAAAACCAATTTCACGGCCTACGGCCTATGTACATTTTGGCACGCTGTGCCTGTCAACTGTATCTCTGCTAGAGATGAACAGGAGCGCTGCTCCTAGCTCTGCTGCTTCCATATGGTCTTCGACTCCGCATCCTGTACAGGGTGTGGAGGGTAGGACGAAAAACTGCTGCACGGCAAAGTGTTCTCTGGTGTTCACAACACACAGAGAAAACACTGTTTTCCTTTTCGACAAACTTTGTCTGGAAACAAAAATCATTCACGCACGCATGATGGAAGCTTGTTTCCCAACGAAACTTTCGTGAGCGCGCGTTTCGGGGGACCCTCAACTGCGCTGCAGCGACTCGTCCACCACCCACCCCCATTTAGTCCGCGTCGAGTGACAAAGCCAACAGCACCAGTCTCTTCCCACCACTCTCTGCTGGGGCCATCGTTTTTTCATTCACACGCTTTAGTCGAGTTGACTATTCAGCGGGCGCTACGTACCCGTATCAGCGACGAGTGGATACAGGAACGGCCTTTTCAGGCACGCCGGACTACTACGATGCCGCTTCCCAGGGCGGCAGGCCGACTATTGCGGCCATGAAAAGAGAGCTAAAGCACCACGTCCTACTGATCTCATTTAGGTCAGTAGAGTTGGCTGCGACCGTCGGAGTGTCATCATTCTGTACATGGAGGGCCGGATGGGCGGCGTCCTCGGCAAGGCTCTTTGGAGCTCACTGTAGGCTCCCCCGTGGGGGCCGAAACACCCATTGAGCGATACACTACCGAGTTGAGCACATAGGTGCAGGGCTCTGTGTGAACACCATCGTCCCCACTGAATCGCATAAGCTGAATGCTCAGGATCGGTGGGGGTCTGACGAATGCCGTAACCTCTCCCGTATCTTGCTCATAGGTCCAATCCTCAATGAGCTGCTGAAGAGTTTTGTTGGGCTTGCATCGCCATGTGATGAGTGGCACAGCGCTCATTCGCTGATGAGCATGAAGAAGGGGCCCTTCCGTAGATCGGGCTTCCCATGAGCCATGTATGCCTGGCAGGCGTGCATGATCAGTGAGGAATGTGAAGAATTCAGCCACGTCGTGCCGAATTTCGGCTTCCCTGGATGGCTTTCTGCCTTCTGACCTCTTCTGTCATTGCGTTGCAGGTCTTCAGTGCACCTGTCTGCTGAAAGAAGAAGAAGAAGTGGGCGACGGATGTAGCCGCGCTGCCATAACATACGCCGTCAGTTGCCTGCATTCCAGGGCGCGTCGGTCCGCGAGGGGGGGCTTTCCCGCCTACCCACTTGCAAGACCTAGTGAGGGAAACGAAACCATGCATTACCGCGTACTAGACGTGTTGAGGAAGGTACCGCTAAGATTCTGGGGGTTCACGAGGTAGGGGAAATCCAGAAGAAGCACTTGACTGCATGTGACCGTGGGACTAAAGAACAAAACAGTCTTCCAGACTTCCAGTCATGAAATCTACTACGCATAAGCATGGCCCCACAGATGGCTAAAAACATCTCCCCCCCAAACCCCCACCCAAGATGAAACCGTCTCCGCGGGGCGTCCCGATAGGACGGTCCCCTCCTTGAGGGCTCCCGATCCCACCCAAAAGCCCAGAAAGATTTCTCCTGATATGTTTACCCGGGACCCCGGAGAAGCACCCGAAGAACACTGGACCCTCCAGCCTTGTCCACCCCGCCCAGGCGCCGGCTGCTTCCCCTTCCCTTTGCCTTTGCCTCTTCCCTTTGCTGGTCCCTTCCCTTTCCCCTTGTCCTTGCCACCCTTTGCCCTGACCTTCGGTCCACGATCTGGGTAAACCTGTAGTTTGCCATCTCCACCCATCTTGGAACGGATGTAGAGAGACCAATTGATGGTCTGACGTACGGACTCTCCCACCACTCGGCTCGGTTCCCCCTGCGCCAGGCGTAGGGAAAAACGCCCTTGACCGTCCCTGGAAAGCCATTCCAGTCGAAGGTACGTGCTGCTGCCTCCCTTGCTTCCCTTGCGGGCAAGGCCCGGCGTTGGTTACTCGTTTCCATAGCCTTCGCCTGCAGCGCCTCCTCCCCATCACCCGACATGCTTTCCAGAGCACTGCGCACCTCAGCAGTAAGAGCCCGTGCGGCAGCCACTCGAATAGCTTGGCGTTCGATAACCCCGTTCTCCGCATCCGACCACACTTTGCCCAGAGCATCAGAGGTCTCGATCCGTATGAACCGATAAGCTTGGGATTCCTCCATCCTGAGCTCGACGACATCGAGCCTGGCCCCCTGGTCATCAACTCGCCCTTCAAGCATTCCACGCCTGTCTTCCAGGTCTTGCACTTTACGCTTGCGGGCTGCAGCATCCCCCATTTCGAGAAGAGGACCGAGAAAAAGCAGGCCAGTACCACAACCAAGTTTCGACGAACGTCCATGTCGCGCGTCTAGCGTTCGATAGATAACGGCCGCGTGAGATTCACAACTGTGCTCACCCTACCTAACTGAACATGTAACACACACAGCATTCTCGCACTCTCTCACGCTCTCAGCCTGTCCGACGCTCTCACGCTCCCGATCGTTTCTTGGAAAGTTTCCCTATCCCTCCATCCCGTAAAGACTCCTCTGCATGCGTATACCTCTCATGATTTTTACGCGCCATGACGCTTCCCAGGACTTTGTTGCAGTACTTGCATGTGCGGTTGGCTGCTCCCGGGCCCCTGCATTCCGGCTGATGTTGCGGTAAATCACAGTTCCTAAACTGCACATTACATACAGGGCATGTGACCAACGGATGTCGTCCGAGCCGCGGGGCTGCCGCATCCGCCGCCGCAGGTCGCCGTCGCACTCTGGGATTTCTTGGATTTCTTGGGGCCGGGGGAAGCCCCCGACCATTATCCCCCATGGGTCCCTCCGGTAACCGCATCCATGACATCGCGTGTGGCGACACCCTACCCGAAGCCCCCCTGTCAGCCAACCTATCCGCCACCTCATTGCCGTGTACCCCAGTATGTCCATACACATGTCGAAACCAGAGGTTAAAAGTACGACGTACCGCGTTGACAAACGCCGACACTGACTCCGACAGCGCGCCATGTTCCCTATCCCTGGTGAGTCCCGTAGCTATACCGTACGCATACTCCGAGTCATACAGTATGGTTGCTTTGCGTTCCGCATCAGGTGGGAGTCTACCATCTTATTTCTTTCCTCAAACGTGCACTAAGGCGGGGAACACCCGAGCGTAAAGGGCGGAGCCCGTAAACTTGCGCTAACCGAGTCGGACTCTTCGTTTTACTCAAAAAGGGCAAAGGGGTAACGTCGTTCGAGAGCAACCATGCTGAATGCCGTTTGGCATAACGAGCTGCCCCCAAGGAGGGCCAAGGGAGTGGCTCAGCAATGGTTGAATGCAAAGGTGAGGGCGGGTGGGACAAAGTTGATTCACTTCATGCCGAAGGAAATGGACTTCCCTCCCCCCTTCCCTTGAGAAGAAATGCGGATACGACAAGGTACTCGCAAGACTCAAAGGAAACAAAGTTGAAAAACTGGTGCACTCGGCTTTCAGAGAAAAACCGTTGATTGTTCAAAGGAAATAAAGATTTATCCCTACGCTCCGCTCCGGGACGAAAATCTTATTTCTTTCCTCAAACGTGCACTAAGGCGGGGAACACCCGAGCGTAAAGGGCGGAGCCCGTAAACTTGCGCTAACCGAGTCGGACTCTTCGTTTTACTCAAAAAGGGCAAAGGGGTAACGTCGTTCGAGAGCAACCATGCTGAATGCCGTTTGGCATAACGAGCTGCCCCCAAGGAGCCCCAGAGAGCAGCAGCTCAAAAGGGCCAATCGCATAGCAGAGAGTCTCTGCGGACCCCTTGCCTTATGAGATGCTGGAAGGAGTCACGACTCGGATCGTCTGCGCAATTCGAGTGGGTTGGCACACGACCAAGCCACGGCCTGCATAACGACCGATCTTCCAGCCTCAAGAAAGACTCGACGATTTTCGCACCTGTCAAGGTAGAAGATCTGGCTGACGTCAAAGCTCCGCGAGCTGCTTCGTTGTCTAAGTAAAAGACAGAGTAGCTGTCATGGATGTGCCGCTCCCAAAGGGTGAGTGCTGTCCACACCGCTAGCAACTCGATCTCATAGATAGGATGCGAAGAGTGATTGTGAAGTCTCTCAGTAGAGGCTTGGTTCAGTTTGACCGAGAAGAAAGCCAGGGGCACGCCTTGGCTATCGTGCAGAATGCCTCCCACACAAGCAAAGTTGCCCTCCAGGCTGCCGTCAGTAAAAATCAAGAAAGTTCGCTGCAAACTCCTCGAAATTTTTAGCGGCTCAGAATGGAGAGCTACGTCCCTGAGGAACGTGAGGGACTCTCGGAGTTCCGTAGGCAGCGCGCCTTTTGATGCACTTCGATTCACCCAGTCGCTCAGGACGTTCAAAGCTTGAGAGGATCTGCGTCCAAAAAGAAAAGAAGTGTACCAGTGGAGCCTGCCTCGCAAGCTTTCGGCTTCAGCGTGCGAAAGGCGGTTGGACTCTAGAATGCGGGTGATTGTCGCACGCAGCTCATCCCCACGTTCTTGAGTGTGACCGATGGTCACATACCCTTCGCCGAAATGGCTCAAATCGATGATAAGACCGAGCGCTTTGAAAGCCCTTGCAAACACAGTGGCTTTCTTGCCAGCACGTGCAAAGTACACGTGCAAGAGGTCAAGAAAACTGGTGGCTACTTCTTCCACTAGGTCGCAGTCGGAATCTTTGGAGAAGATCGGGAAATCGTCAAAATAGTTGGTCCATGGGAGTCCCAATGCATGGGATCCCAAGAACCAGATCGCAGCTGCACATCGGAGAAAGCTTGACACACTACCCGTCGCTCCGAAAGGCAAGGAATTCACTTTGAAGGTGCGAACGTGTCCGCTTGAAGTGTCTTTGACGCCAATCCGTAACAGGTCACGATCGAAGGGATGTGTGGCGTACTGTTTGTACGCTGCAGTCAAATCAAGTGTCTTCCCTGAGATGCTAACGCCTTTGCTGCGAGGGTCAAGCATGGCTCGCAAGAGGAAGGCAGCGATGTATTCGACGCTCTGCAATCTGTATTTCTCAGGGATGCCTGCTAACAAGTTGTAAGCACAAGCACGGCAGTCGTCAATGACTCTGACCTTTGGACCCTGTAAAAGCCCAAACCGCTTGGCAACAAGGACCGCAGAAAGATCTGGGTTTTCGTCTTCCTCAATCCAACCTTTGTCAACTTCTTCAAGAGTTTCAGCCCAAGCACGTCGAGACACCTCATCAGGAGCCTGTTTGGAGAGCTTCGTCAAGGTGGCGGTGTTTCTGGACTTGGCCATAGAGAGCTGACTTTTTAAGGTGGAGGCGGGAGGCTTAGGGTCAAAGGTAAAAAGTCCCGATCTACAAACCCAGCCCGTAAGCCTAAACCCTTGCGTCACGTGCTTCACAAGGTGGCGGTCTGGGAAGTCGTGCTGAGTGAGCAATTCGTCCATCAACAGAGTTGGCTTTTCATCCAGAACCTGCGCCACATGAACGGGCCACTCCTTTTTGCACTCCTCCTGGGATTCGGATAGGTCTGACCGTAGTTCGGTCCATCGCCGAACTTCATGCAAACCTTTGTCTGGCTGTTTGACATTGCTGTTCAGAAGGTTGTCTATCAGCAAGGTCATGTGCGGATCGGCTTCGACATCTAGAAGGGATTTTGGGTGACCGGCTGCCACAGCTCGACGTAAAAAGTCATCCCGTTCACGGGGAATGCCAATCCATACAACTTCAAGCACTGGAGAATGCTCGGCCGGAGGCAATAAGCCGCAGACATCAGAGAAATCCTTGGTTGGTGTGTGCACATGGTGCTTGCAATGCTTAGTGGCCCATGTCCAGGGGCTCGACAAGACATCATCGACCTTGCACAAGTCAACAGAAGGTAAAACGCAGACCCGAACAAACCCCGGATCAACAAGTTTGCGTCTTACTGCGGGCTCCTTTAGGGTAGCATCTCAGGAGCTGGAGCACAGGTTGCTCGGCACGAAGAGGCACTGCCCAAGCATCATATTTGCAGAATTCGCTGACTAATGGCCGGGCTTTACGAGATTGCTTGCCCATAGCAGGCCGCAGGTCACGACCCGGAGGACCAAACAAAGATGACGTACTCGGCGTCAAGCCTGATTGCTGGCACAGTAACTCTACAGCACGATCCCAAAGCAAATGAGGCCACTGCGGGGCCGAAGCAGCTTGACTATAATGCTTGTGGTCCTTGGAGCAGGTTGCCTGTAAAGGGCGCAACAAAGCAGTCGAGGCCCACCAGAAAGCGCGGCGATCCTGGGCCCCTCCATGCATACATTGGTCAAATGTAGTCCATTCACCGTCGGCAGCTTGGAAGAAGTGTTGGCAAGACTGCATGTGCCAGAAGCGCGACGTAGCAGGGTGTAGAATCGCAAAAGGAACTCCTACTGCCTTGCAATGCGAGCAAAGCTGGAAGATAGCATCCACCAGCAACTCGGCGAAACTCCAGGATCCAGTTTTTGACGTGAAGAAGGTACTCAAGCACGGGACAGTGAACTGCACCAATGACGTAGCACTGGCATGCTCGGAAATCACCTCCAGGAGCACCGCAAGCTCATCGGCCTGCGTTATGTCGAGAGGTTGAATTGGGAATTGGGCACGCTGAGGCTTAAGGTCGAAGGCTAGGGCTCTAAAGCCGGCTTTGCGCGCGGCTTTGCAAAAGGCGGCATCGCCAGCGAATACATCTATAATGACTCCAGATATAGCATCAGAAGCAGCTGTAGTCGTATGGCTGAGTGCTGGAACCGAGGCAGGTGCATCGGTAAAACCTGGGAGCACAAAACCCAGGGACCTCAAGCAGCTCTCATCCGAAACTGGAATTTTGGAAATACCATACACACTGAAAGCCACAAGTACAAGACGGGGACCGTTGGTCCAGTCTAAAGTCTCGTGTTCGACCGTCGCATCAAACGTGATGGGGCCTGCTGAGACCAGCAAGTCCTCAGGACCACTAGGGTAATGCACCCTCACTGCACCACCGCAGAATGGGCGAAGAGGTGCAACGCCATTCAAAGACCCAGGGAGATTTCTGAGGTCACGGTGCTTGCGAGTTTTTACATCTTTGAAAAGGCCGACACTTGTGAAGTGAAAATTCGAGAATATACTGGCGGCGAGAGTGGCAAGGAGACGCGAGGCCACAGGGTAAGCCCGCGCATTATGCCTGACACCTACAGTGCCGCAGTGGTAGTACGCTCCAGTCGTGAAGGCACGTCCGGACGGGACGGCTCCATCACTTCGAGTTGGAGTCTCGCTTGGTAGCATATTCGAGAGTTCGAGCAGCTGCTCAGATGAGCAACCGCCTTGCTCAAGAATCTTTGAAGCAAGTGACTCACAAGGGTCACCTGGGACACTGGATGAACTCCCCTTGAACGCAGCGAAGCTGAAATTGAACGCGGAACAAACCGCGTTGACATCAGCTTCAAAAGGAGAAAGCACAGAGTCACGTCCGGAATCATCGTGAACATTTATGAAAGGTTTGGTGACACGCTCGACGTCATCTTGGCCGACAGGCTCGGGGCGTTGCCCTGACACGCGGAATTCACATGCAGGATTAGGGCTGCGAGATCGCAGCCTGGACCCTTCAGAAGAGGGTGCAACACTGGTAGGAGCTAGTCACTCCTTTGGGGAAGACGAATCACTCTTGTCGCCCTTTCCCTTGCCTTTCTTGCCTTTGCCTTTGCCTGCGTGGGCAAACCAGCAAGCGGAATGCCCATGGCCTAAGCGCCTGCACGTCATGCAACCGTGAACCCCACGGCTGCAAGCAGGCGGACTGCCCTTGCACTCGGCATTGCACTTACCGAGATTGAACTGCCAACAGAACCGGTGGCCTGAAGAATCAGCATGATACGGACATGACTTCAACTCCTCAGGCAGATTTGCAGTTTTGATAGGGGGCCTTGAGCTTAGCATCTCTTTTCTTTTGGCGTTTGCTGGGCCTCAGATCAGGAAGGGGTGATCCGACCTCACCTGCGAGACTAGGCGAAGCGACTCCCTGAGAGGCTGATCCACGCTGAAGCGGCTGGAGATAGGTGGTGATCCGAGGGTCATGACGGAACCGATTCATGAGAACACCCATCTCCATCACACCACTGCTGTCAGGTTTGACGCGCTTGACCTCACGTGCTAAAAGCAAGAAGATCTCAGAATCTGCACGCAAAATTTGCTGCATTGAAATGGGCGCGTATCCCGGAGGAACATCCGAGGACAAACATCTCAGCAGAGACGCGACCCACTTCTCGTGAGTCTCCCACTCCATGAAGCCGCACATGAAGAAAGCCAAGCCTCGGCGCTGGAGACACCATTGGACCTCCAAGGGAGTCCCATGCTCAGCGACGATTTTATCGGGAGCCGGGGCCAAGGTGACTGATTGCTCCTGCACAGTCAAGTACTTTTGCTTATCGCGAAGCCCCAGCTTGAGTTCGGCATCCCTCTTAGTGCACTTCGACGGTGGGATCCAAACCACCGCATTTGACTCGCCCATGTGGGCAACTGCGTCAATGAGGGCATGACTTGGCTCCATCTCATCCTCGATGACGAGGCCTTTCAAACGCTTCTTGGCATCCGCAAGTCGGGCGGATTTCTCCGCTGCTGGAAGTCTCTTTCCGGCTTCTGTTGAATCCCCTTCTACGAGGGCGCGCAACTGGGCAATGACCAAAGTCGAGGATTCGAAGTGGAGTCTTTTTAGCTGGCTCACGCGGCCTATGGACGCTGGGCTTTGGACAACGGAATCAGCAAAGGACTTGAATTCTGCTTCTGTGGGTTGGGCCTTCGGAGTTCCACAACTGAAGGCCAAGGCTGAGTGAGTTCGCACCCCCGAGGCTTGCAGCAATGTGTGAAGGGAATCGTCGCCACATATCTCCTTACACCTAGCTGCAAAAGCAGCCTCGCTGTCAACGAGGGTCATGGCAGCTCACAGCACTATAGACCTGTCCGTCCTGAGACAAGGCTGCTGCAACCCAACTCTCAGCGTGTGATTCAGCAAGCAAACTCACATGTTGAGAGAGAAGGATCAAGAGCAGAGAGAGAGAGAGAGAGAGAGAGAGAGAGAGAGAGAGAGAGAGAGAGAGAGAGAGAGAGAGAGAGAGAGAGAGAGAGAGAGAGAGAGAGAGAAAAGAGAGAGAAGGAAGAAGTGAGCAGAAGAGATGAGTTGCGGCACATCGAGGGGCTGCTGCCTGTCCTGATGATTTTGGCTCACGACTTGACATGAAAACCCCTCTACCATGACACGCACTCACTCACTCTTTCCACTCTCTCGGCAAAACTCAGTCGCGCCCAGGGTTAGCTAGGGATCTCTTGCACTGCTTGCACACTGGGGTATCATACCTCAGCCGGCCAGGCTCAATGAAGGGGCTGTCGCCAGTCTGCAACGGTCTTCCGCACAGCGTGAAGCTTCGGGGGCCGGTCAACAGCAAATGCAGAGTCTTGAGCTTGCGATGCTGCATGAAGAAAGTACCTTCAGGAGGCGAAGGCGGGGGCATCAGCCTTGGCCCCGGATTTTCTCCCTCAGAAGAATCAGACGACTCGGATGAGGAGCCTTCCGACGATGTGCCTCCGTCAGAGGAGACACCGTCATCGGGATTGACTTCGGAGATGTCCTCCGGAACTATCTCAAAAGATCCCTGCGGCGCTCGATCGGGCTCAAAACTAAGGTCGTCTACACCCTCAGAAAAATCGGGACTCGGAGGTTCTGTTCCATCCGATTTGACACTCATGACTTCACCTCCCGCATGGGAAGTGCACGCCTCTGACTTCTCAGCCTTCGATGCATGTGACGGTGTCCCCAAAGAGACAAGATCCCACTGAGAGAAACTTGCAAGACCCCTAGCGCTGCTTTCGCGGTTGCTGCTGCCAGGATGGACGTCGCCCAGCGGCTGAGGTTCACTGGGAGCAGCATGGGCGACACCTGTGGGCAGCTCGGCCCCTATCAATTCCTCATTGGTGCGCCCAGGAAAGCGAGCAGCCCTGCCAGCATCTGGTGCGGGTCTTTTGTCGGCGGGCCCCCAAGCTCGAGCGCAACCTCCACACTGCCGGTCATCACCCTCCTAGACACCTGCGCGGCCTGAAAGCAGAGGCTCTGCATGACCTTGGGCGACACCCCCTGGGACTGGTGTCCCCAGTTGCCCGACGCCATGACGCTCATGGAGAAGAGGCTGGAACAGCTTCGCGAAGCGCCGGTTGGCCTTCAAGCGCCGCGCCGCCGATTGGAAGGTAGTGCGGCGTCGCCCGGCTGCCGTTTCCATGCCGAGGTCCTTTGTGGTTTGGCGCACCGGGGGGTCGTCCCTCCCCAATTTGCGGCGGAGTGCGCGTTCAGCCTCCGGTGAGCTAGCCAGGAAATGTGTCTTTGAGGCAGACACCTCATTGCCCTCAGCTTCCAGCACGTTGTGGAGACGGCGGAAGAGGGTGATGATTCCGGTGGCAGCGCGCTCCGGGGTCTTATGAACGACATCGGCCGAGACGTCGTCCACCCAACATCCTACGAAGTCCGCCAGGGTGCCTGCACAAGCAGCCCTGATGGGCTTGCCTATCGATAGTTTGGATAGGAGAGGAGCTAGCGGACAACCCGCTACTATTCCTCGCGCTGCGAAAACGCATGGCGATGCGACGGAGTCGGCAGTCACGACGCGACCGCCACGATAGGCTTGCATCCCTAAGTTGAGGAGAAGCGGCGGAAAGCCCCATTGGGCTGCTTCTTCACACAACTTTTCGTGGCTCACGCGTTCATAAAATGTGCTCTAAGAAAATGGTGCAACGGTGCACCTTGTCGACTCGGCACGCTTCGTACAGAAACGCGCGTCGCAGGGATGCATCGTGGGTGCTGCGGGAAGGCAGGGCCGAATCCCACCACAAAGAGGCCCGGTTGGCCTCGATCCAAGAGCTGGCGAGCTCCCATCGGCACTTGATGCCTAATTTCAGGAAGGTGGACATCAGGCCGATTGGCCTTTCCACCCAAGCCTCCTTCAAGCCCCCTTCAAAGCTCTCTTCAAGCCTCCTTCAAAGCCCCCCTTTAAAGCCCTCTTCAAAGCTCTTTAAAGCTCCCCTTTAAAGCCCTCTTCAAAGCCCCTTAAAGCCCCCCTTTAAAGCCCTTCAAAGCCCCTTGAAGCCCCCCTTCAAAGCCCCCCTTAAAGCCCCCTTAAGCCCCCCTTCAAAGCCTCTTTGTCAAAAGCCCCCCTTTGCTCAACCTTAAAGCCCCTTTAAAGCCCCCCTTAAAATCTATCAAGTGGATAATGACGTACCGTATCGGGCTCTATGGGCCCCTCAGCCTTTGACAAAGGGAGAGCTTAAGGGGAGGCTGTAATTTGGCGGTTTTTGCGTGGTGGCCGATGTCCTCCAGCACGCACCTCTGCGATATCAAAACTGGAAACATCTTGATTTTGGGAAGCTGGGTCTGGCTGCTGCCACATGCTGCTGGTCTGCCTGTGCGCGGCTTCTCTGTCACATGGCATCCTCTGGGAACCATTCGCAAAACCCACACGTCGGAAGACTGGGATTCTGTGAAAATCCCATTTGAACTTGGTATGTCCTTTTTTTTTGGGCATGTCTGAATCTGTTCGGAGTGCTTTAGTTAGGTCAGTGACTGCACGTTTGTTTCGTCTTGTTTCGACAGACAGCTGCAGCCTATAGCGCGACACTGGATAGAATTAAAACTTGCTATGTCGTTGGAACAGCTAGCCGAGATCGGCGGTTTGTGTACCTGAACCGGAGCCCTGCACCATGATTCTTTGGGCAGAGTGCTTGCAGTGTTGGCTCCGCATCATCTGCGTGGTATCCGAGCCCCCAGTGACTTTTGGCAAGCTGTCTCTTCGCGAGCGACTGTTGCCAACGATGCCTAGCGCTGTGTAGCCGACGGCTTGTTGTAAGAGCATGCTCCACCACTCGCGTGACCAGATCCAGGGCTTCACGCGCTCGAGTGGGCTCAGGCAGAGGAACGTAGCCATGCGGGATTCAGCCTGCCGCAGCTGCGAAGTCTGCCCGGCGCAACGTCTCGCTGGCTGGGCTCCGTCGAGGAGCGCGCTCCATGTGGGGCAATGCTCCAGCATTGTGCTGCGATGCAAAACACCCGCATCCATGCACGTCGCCACGTTGAAACATACCCTGAATGATTTTTTTTCCCACACATTTTTCCGCCAGCAGCTGTATCCGGTTCTGAACAACGTCAGCAGTACGTGAGCACCGGGTTCAGGCCGACTCATCGCAGTGGCAGGTGGCTCGGCCCATCCGGGTCGCAAGACCTCCGGCCTGGCGCTTTGTTTGTTGGACGGCCACGGAAGGGCAACTCCGGAATGTGCGCGCATGCCGTCGCACCAGTACCGCGACTCAAGACCGTCGGCACGCCGATGACTTGCTTGATTCTCCAACTTCACCGGTGCCTGAGTGCCCCGCGTCGTTATTCTTACGCAGCAATCCGAGGCCCCCCTTTAAGCCCCCTTAAGCTTCCCTTTGAGCCTCCCTTTAATTCCCCCTTAAGTCCCCCTTTAAGCCCCCCTTTAAGCCTTCCGGAAGCCTCCCTTGAGCTCCCCTTTAAGCCGCCCGCGCAATCACACACACACACACACACACACAAAACAAGAAGAGAAGCCACACGAAATCGTTTTATGGGTGGTTTTGGCGAAGAAAACAAAATGAGAAAAGCAAACTTAAAGAAACAAAACACAATCACAAGCTCCCACGCAATCACACACACAAAAAGAAGAAGCCACACAAATAAAATGAGAAAAGCAGACTTAATGAAACAAAAGAAATCAACACAAACACAAAACAAGAAGAAGCCACACGAAATCGCTTTTTGGGTGGTTTTGCGAAGAAAATAAAATGTAGCACCCATACTTTGGCTTCGAAACCCCCCTTCATCCTCCCTCTCGTTCTTAGGGAGCATGACGTACTGGGTAAAGGAGGCTGGTGTGGCAACACGCCCTCCAGCTCCACCTCCCTCCAGAGGTCTGCGAGGGTGTGCACTTCCTCGATGGAGAGGGATTTCAGGAAAGGCACATCCCATCCGTCGAGCCTGGGGGCCTTGCACGGCATCGAGCGGATGTACCGATACATTTGTCGCCCCGTGACAGCGGGCAGTTGCCTGGCTTGCTCAACGGCTCGTTGGCGAAGCTCCGGAAAGTAGGGGAGTAGACTTCCCCGGGCTTGCCACAGAGTGGCCCAGTACTTGAGTCGCTCATATGGTCGAGACTCTGCTGTCACTTCAGTGAAAGGCGGTTTCAGCCTTCCGGGCCCGTTGATGCTCCTCGTCGCGGAGCTGTCGGACCACTGCAAGGGTTGACGGTCGGCCATCCTCCGCCGCTCTGAGGGCACAGAGAAAGTCCTGGGGAGAGAAGGCCTCAATTCCCCCTCCTTCATTGGTGAAATGTCGTGCCGCCATGCCGGCGGTGATGCCCGCGAAACGGCAGCTCAGAGGATCCGACCCGATCTTCCCCAGACCGGAGACAACAAAGGCCGGGTCGGCGGGAGCCACCTCATCCCGCAGGGCTCCTTAGTAGCCGGCTAGCTGAGGCAACGACACAAGACCATGTTGGACGTTGAGGGTGAAGGACGGCGTGGGGCGAGAAGGGTACCTTCCACACCGTCTTTACGCTGGTCAAAGACACCAGCGGTCTCGACAAAAGGGCGTAGTCGAGAGTGTTGCCCGTGTTTCTGGTCGGCCTCTCAGGTGCAAGAAAGGTCCCTCCCACAGTCTCGGCCCACGAGGTGCCTTGAAACTCGGAAGGGGGGCGCGTTCCAGTCTCCAACCAATCCAGTTGCGGAACTCGCGGAGTGCCGGCCTAAGGGCCATAAGGACTTCCAGGTTGCACACTGCGTGGATTCCCACTCCGCTTTGAAGGTACACGCAGACGACCATGAGGGTCCATCGTACGTAGCCGCAGCCTTCCTCCGTGATCATGCCACGCTTGACCCTGCATGTTGGCGGGGACCAAGAGGCCAACTGCCAGTGTTGCACTTGTGCACCGTTTTTGTGCTTGGCACGCTTGGAACGTGATGGCGGTTGCTTGAGCGGGACACTTGCCTGCGATACTGGCTTCGCACTTTCCGGAAGCCGCTCACACTGCAGTGGGCCATGGACTTTTGGATTTTGGTGTGCACGATCGTGACGGAAAAAAACACAGCTTGGATTTGGCTCCACCTGTTGTTTTGGGCAGCTCTGAGCGACGGCTCTTTATTGCTCCTGACCGGTCGCTGAGACTCCGTGTTTGTGCTGAACGGCTAACACCCGCAAAGCCTGTGCGCCGCAGCCCCTGAGCTTCGCTTTGCTGTTTCACCGCTTTGTTAGTTTTTAGTTTGTGTTTGCTTCGCTTGTTTGTGGGGACCGAGTGCTACAGCCGTAGTCGACGAGGCCCAGTCAAGCCAAAAAAATCGTTATACTTTTCACTGCCTGCAAGAGCTTTATGCGAAGCGGAAAACTTCGAAACCTTCACGACCAAGCTCTTGGGGTTCACAAACACCAAGCACTCACGAAGTTTGTTCCCAGTCACTCTAGCCGACCAAGCTGGACTTCACTCTCACAAAAGCGAGCAGAAAGCAAAGCGCTGCACACACTCGGACTTCTTTTCACTCCGCCTTGAGCCAAGACAGTTCGCGGTCAGTCACAACCTTTCTCTGTCAAGCTGGAAGCTTTCTCTACTGCTTGACCTGCACAAACACTAAGGCTGCGAAGCAAAGCTGAGCTCGAAACTCTAAGTGGCGAACTTCAAGGCTTCACTTGAGCAGTCAGGCACATCTTGAACGTACCACTGCACTTCAGAGCACTTCAGTCACTCATGAAATCATGAAAACAAATTCATGCGAAGTCAAATCATGCAACATGCGCTTGAAACACTTTCTCCTGCTGCGATTGCTTTGGTGTCAACACTTGTGCAAAACAAACAAGCAAAAACTCAAGTTAGGCGGCAAGCAAGCGAACTCCATCCAACCATGCTCAACCACGGTGTCGAAATCCTTTACCCCCTCTTGGAGTTTGCTTGGTAGTAGTGGTCGAGGATGCCGTCAGGCGATTGATGCAATTGATGCACACACGATACGTCTTCAAACGGGCATTACGCCCCGGGCAGCTGGGAAAGAGGTGTAAGGTTTTGCCAGCTGAAGAGACGTAAAACTTGCTTTCAACGCTCAAAGTGGTAGAAGGCGGTGAGGTCGGTAGCTCAGTGGGAAGTTCTCCCTCTGACTCACTGTCTTCGGCAACCACTGGCACCCTTGCTTTGGCTGTTCGTCTCGGTACAACCACGCACAAAGTGACCAACCAAGTGAGGTAGCTCGAAACTGCAGAGGAGGCTGCCATCACGGCAACAAGAAGCCAAAGGAGCTCGTCCATTGGAAAAGCGCAAAAGGTGAGAAAAACTCTGGCCAAAACTCTTCGAGAGGTAGTGGCTTCGCGGCTGCGGCTGCAGTTGAAGTTGAAACAAAGAACTGAGGTCCTGGCGGTTTTGGGCTCATTTCAAGGATCGCAACACAATGCGGCACATGTCCAACGGATAGTGCTGCGTCTGACGCAAGTCAAAAGACTCAGAATGCACATGATCCTGGGTACAACGGATAGTATCGAGGCGCAACGCAAGCGGCTTGTAGTCACAGTCAATCCTCCAACGCTTGTGGACAAGATGCCCGTCTGATCCAACCATGCCAACGGCACAACCGTCAACCAAGCTGCTGGACACCTCACGCTGGCGGCTGTTGAGGGTCTTCTTCACGTCCTTCCAGTTCCAGTACTGGCAGGTCTTAGGCCACTCAACCGCAAAGTAGGGCTGCAACTCAAGCGCAACAGACTCAACCGGAGCAATGAGGATGTTCAGGTTCTTCCAGAGCTTCCTCTGGATTCCCCAAAGCTTTCGGATTCTTGCCTCGTGTCCTTGGCGTCCCTTGTGGAGGTTCTGGTAAAGGCAGCCCCCAGTGCAGGGAGTTGAACTCCACACAAGCACGCGCACACCATGATCAACCATGCGCACAATGAAGCACCTCAGTACGGCGATGGTCTCATCGCTCAGTCCGTTCTCGTCCTCGGTGACAGAAACAACCCTCAAGTTCTTGAAGGCCTCGGCAGCAACCTTCATGCCGGAATTCACCGCGGTACAGAACTCAACTACAACCCAACGGTTCTTCTCAACACTCACCTCGTCAAGCTCGCGACAGAATCGCTCAAGCACGGACTCAGCCAAAACTCTTCCAAGAATGCTGCACAAGACAAACCGATCAAAATCAAGGTCCTCCAACAACAGAGACTGCCGCGGGGCTTGCTCAACAATCCCAAGTCTCTCGTGATGGATCTGAGGCTTCGACAAAGCCTTCGTGAAGACATCAGCTGGGTTCTGGGCTCCCGGAACCCAGGACAACGTAATCAACTCATCCTGAATCGCAGCCTGCGTCCAACACACCCGAAGATCAATGTGTCTGACTCGACGAAGCAAACCATGCATGGATCCAATGTTGATGGCGGCTTGTGAGTCTGAATAGATCGCGGGTGGCTCCTGACAGGTGCGAAACGCTCCCCAGATGTGCTGAATCAAAGCAACAACTCCTACAGCCTCCTTGGCTCCCTCGGTGATTGCAACCAACTCGGCTTCTGCGCTCGACATAGCCACGCTGGTCTGTGTCCGGGTAAATGCCTTGATGGGGAAGCCATCGACGAGGATAACACATCCCGACAGGGACCTCCGATCGTTATTCCGTTCGGGGGCCCAGTTCGAATCGACGTAAGCTTCGACCCTTCCAGAACACTCCTCGGCACTCATGAGTTGTTTGAGGTGATCCACCGAAATAAGATACCGAAGGAAAGCCCGAAGGCAGGTTTCATGTACAACCAAAGGTGTTGATTGCCCTCGACTCAGAACACTGATGAAGTAGGTCAAATCTATTCTCGTTTGCCCCGCCCAACTGATCTTGCCCACTGCTGAGCGGTATTTCGTCGCCGCTTCCGTGGACAACGGTTTCTGGAGATCGGGGTTCTCCAGGGAATTATCCAATATTTTTCGAAGATCTGGTGGCGTTGGGCTCCCCCGTTTGATGCCGTAGGACTCATACACCGAAGTGAAGTAGCCCTCTGGAAGCCCCAACATGAGCCCCCATTCAATCTTCTGGATCACTCTCCCCAAGAAGTCGATCTTCTTGTCGCGAGACAGGATCCCAGTGACCTTGATCTTCACCGAACGCCCCAGGCGCTCGATCAAATTCAGCGCTGCGTCACGACTTTTGCAAGCAATCATCAAATCATCCACGTAGGCAAGCAGAAGCATCCAAAACTTCTTTCCTTCAAACTCGTACTCTCCTGAGAAGACGCTCTTTTCAGTATCGGAAGCATGGAGGCCCATTTCTTTCACAAGCTCACTCAAATGCTTATACCATGCCAAAGACGCCGACCGAAGACCGTAGAGCGCTTTACGCAACTTCATGAAAACACGTGAGTTGTCAGCGAAACGGACGTTCGGAGGCAGCATGACACACTCAGGGGAGACGATCAATGCAAAAAGGAATGCTGTACTGACGTCGGCAAGGACAATGTCTGAGTCGGTGGCCGAAACAAACACCAAGAACGACCTGAAAGCTTCGTTCGACGATGTTGGGCTGCTGATTCCCAACTCTGCTGCGGTGGGCCCGCCACTTGCGTAGTCCCTGGCAACAACCCTCGCCCGAACAATGTCCTCCTTGGTCTCTCCGTCTTTCTTCCCAACAGAAACCCACCTGGTTGAAAGGATTCTGACGCTGTGTTCTTTGCAGTAGGAATCGGCTTCGGACTTTGAGATCACATCCCCGACCTTAAGCGTATCGAGGGCACGAATTTCCTTTCGCATCCCTTCAGCTGCCTTTCCCGGTTCGAGGGGTTTGTCGGTGGCGTCGTCGCGTACAAAACTCGGCCTCTGCAAGTACACGAGCCTATCTCCCATTCTAAGTTCCGACCAACCGTCATCCTCAATGCTCGAAAACACGCTCACTCTGCACTGCACTCCAACGGCAAAGTCCTCAGCAACCTCAAGTGGAATACAATCCAAGGCATCATAGGACGGCACCGACCAACAAGCATCCACATCCATTGGCACATCACCGAGGTCCGACACATCACCAATGCCCCCGGCTCCGTGTGGGTCGTTGCCCCGGCCTTCTGCCTGGTCCTCGCTCTCCTCGGGTCCTTGTGCCTCGGTTTCTGGTAAGTACTCTTCAACTGTGGGCAACCAAGGCTCAGCAACGGTCACCTCATCATAATCATCGGGAAGTTCGACCTCGACCACGGGATCATCATCCTCAACTCCAACGGGATCCGGAACGACTTCCTCAACAGACTCTCCTCCTTGTCTCGCCGGAGGCTCTGGGCTTCCTTCCTTCATCTCCTCAACCCATGCACGATAGCGCTTCCTGCATGTCACAGAATGCTTCACGCCATGAAACAACCCACGCTCACAAGCTCGGCAACGACGCGTGCGACCATGCTCAAGCAACCACTCTTTGGGGGGATTGCCATCTTCAGTCAAGCTCAACGGCAACACGGTCAACTCATCATCAACATGCTCAAGCTCTGGCAACTTAGGCAACCGATGCACCATGCTACCAACTCTCTTCGCAAGCATGCCAAGCAACTCAAGATCGTACCTCGTTGGCAACAGGGCTTTCACAGCTGGCGTCTGCACCACCTCGACGGTTCCAGGCTTAACTTGCATGGTGGCCCAATGGGAGGCCTTTCCTAGGACGGGCCCCAGGTAGGCTCCATATGTGTATCGCCCCAGCAGAGAAGCGGCTTTGCTAGGTGGGCCCGAGAGTAGAATGGTACTACCGAACACATAGGCCTGGTGGGGCTTGTGCTGGTTCCCTCTCAGCCTTTGTAGAGGGGTCAAGGCTGATCCAGACAACAAGTTGTACCTGTTGTGGCCATGGCAACCATGCTGAAACACAAAGTTGAAGGCTTTCCGATTGTTCCTCAAACCCACGCCTTTGTCCTGCATCTGAATCAAAACACCACTGACGGTCTCTCGCAAAGCCCTCACAGCACGCTCTGCAACTGGCGCATGACGACCTGCGGCAAACTGTTCAATGGTTCCTTGGTACACAGGAAAACTCTCCAACATGGTTTGCCACAAAACTCTCATATACCCTTCAGCATCGCAGGTGAACAAGCAACTTTTATTGGCAAGCCCAAAATGCATCATCCACTGTGACATGCCTGCAACAATCAACTCTCTGGTCAGATCACCGCTCACACAGCCAATGGCAAAAGACCTAGAGTGCACCATGATGAGAAAACGCAAAGAGCCATGCCAAAACTGGTCGAGTTGAATCTCGTGCTCGTGCACCTGGCTCCTCCGTAAGGCCGGCTTCAACCCTCGCGCTCTCAAGCAAACTTCACAGGAACTGCTAAAGGGCAAATGCGACCGCAACTCATGCTCGAACATGCTGAAGTTACCTAGCGCTTCCTTGTCGGTGGCAACCCACCAGCAATCGCTCGGCCCACTTTTTCCATCATCCAAAACGTCCCGGGAACCTACACTCAACGGTGACGGCTTCTCCCCAACGGCGACCTCGATCTCCGCTTCGGAACCCGCGGCGGTGTCGGCAACCTGGGGCCTGGGCGGCTGCTCTGACTCATCTCCGCCTGGCAAGGCACCTCCGGCGGCACATTCAAGTTCACGAGGCGCTCGCGGAGGATCACTCTTGGTGGGGGCCGTGGCAGAGGAAGACCGTGAAGGCCCCAAGCCTCGGTCTCCTTCATCTCGGCTGGCTCCCTTGAGCTCGTGGCTCCCGTCTGGGACACCTCCTGGCCCGCTCCCGTCACTGACCTTGTCGGATACGGCAGCACGGGTGGCTTCGGACGCGGCTTGCTCTCGGGGACTCGGACCTCTGGTGGCTTTTCCGCAGTGAGGGACTCGGTGGGCCCTTCGATCTCCTCGGCCACATCGGCCGTCTCCTTCGCTATCCAGGGGGTCTCGGTCTCCGGCTGCGGCGTCTCCTTCTGATCCGTCGGCTGTGGCGTCTCCCTGTGGTCCGCTGGGCTCTCTGACGGCTTCTGTGGGGAATCTGAATCGCTGCTCGTCGACCGCAAAATCACAACACTCCAGGTCCTGTTCACGATCTCCGTCAGCTGCCCGGCGAAACTGCTCAGCAGAGTCTGTGCTGGGCCCTGCGGGGTCACGCCCGCCTGGCTCTGTGCCAGGCCCTGCGGGGTCACGCCCGCCTGGCTCTCCACTGGCTCCTCCGGGTCCCGGGTCGCCTCCAGCTCGTCGTTGGAAGCTCCTCCCCAGTCCACGTCCATGTCGAGGCTCACAGGGCACCGAGTAGCACCAACCGACGTTACCGTAGATGCAAGTCCCTAGCACAACATGCTTGCCGTCACTAGTATCTAGATTCACGTTGACACCGTCAGCATTTATAGCAACTTGCCACCCACGTTGGGCCATTTGGCCTGTGGACAAGATGGCATGCGAGCAATCAGCAGCAACAAGAGCGGAGAGGCGTGCACTCACTAGGCTTCCCTCGACTGTCACGAAGAAAACCTTTAAATCAACTTTCCTACGCAAAGTGATCGGCTCACCTGACGCAAGACTGCACTGAACACTCACAGCGTGCTCCTCCAGGATCTGCACATCGCCGCTGGACAACATGCCCTCACCAACCAAGTGACTTGAGGCCCCAGAGTCTATCAACCAAGCCTGCTGGTCTTCAAAGGAAAACGTGGAGGCCCCAATCATGCTAACCTGGTCGACAACATGCTGTGGAATGCTCAAACTCGCCCTCGTCACCGACATGCTGGTTCTCAAATTGCACATGCCGACGCAAAGCTGCCAACCGACCAACTTCATGTTGTTGTTGTGGTTCAAGAAAACGATCATGCAAGTGTTGCTGTTGGCGAAAAACTCCGTGATCATGCCATGGTTCAAGAAAACAATCATGCCCATGATGCTGTTGTAGAAAAACTCCCTGATCGTGCCGTGGTTCAAGAAAACAATCGTGCCCATGATGCTGCTGAAGAAAAACTCCTTGATCGTGCCGTGGTTCCCGACCATGCTCTTCAACACGTCCTCCAAGGCAAAGGGATCGACTCTCATGCTCAAAATTCTGGGTTCGACCAAGCACAAGCTTCGGCACACTCTGTGGTGGAACAAGCTCCAACAAAACCATCGAAACTTGCGTGGCACTCGCTGCGCTCTTCGCCTTGGCCTTCGGTGCTCCCTTGTCGTCGCTCTTCTTTGGCTTAGGGCAATCTCTGGCGAAATGCCCCTTCTCTCCGCAATTGAAGCACTTCCCCTTGGTAGGCGAGGCGGACTGCGAGCGTCCCTTTTCACCTTTCTTTCCCTTTCCTTTGCCCTTGTCTTTGTCAGGGCTTGCGTCTTTCCCTTTGGCCTTTCCCTTCTCCTTGCCTTTTCCTTTCTTCCCCTTTCCCTTGCCCTTCTCGAAGGCAGCGACCATCTCTTCAGTCCAAGCGGTCTTGCCCATCTCCTTATCATAGCTGATGAGCCTCAGGTGGGAGTCGTAAAACTTGATCGACTCCAAGACCTGCTCAAGAGTGTCGCTCTTGCCATGGAGAAGAACGTAGTGCTTGCAACTCTCTGGCATGCACTTGAAGTGAAGCATCACCTTCTCAGCTTCCGACAGGCGCACCGACGGATAGGAAGTCAAGTTCCTGTCCGTTCTCAAGAGCTCTGCTTCTACCGCCCGGTAAATGTCCAATGGGCGCTGCAGATGTTTCCCCGGTCTATAACCAAGGACAGCTTCTCTGATTGCACTTGCTTCCATTCGGGACTGAATCCCAAACTCCTGGTTCAGCCTTCTAAAGGCCTCGTACCCGCAAGCAGCACCAAGTTGCTGCTGCTCAGCTTGGCGAACAACGTCAAGTCCCCTTTGGAACGTCCCCAAGCTCTGCTTCAACAAGTTGTGAAAACGCGCGCTCCTTGCAGCTGGTCCTTTCTCCAAAGAGTTCTGGTTCACCACTTCGTGGGTGATGCTGGCCCGGTAAAGCTCGACAGGGTAGAAGTCGTCAAGCAACGCAAGCCAAGAACTGATCCCCTCAACAAACTCAGTCCAGTAGTTGATTTCCGACGAACGGGAAACCATCTTCTCAAAGTTCAACATGGGAATCTTTGGCAAGTAGGCTTCTGCTTTGTTGTGTCTCACTCCTCCGGTGTCCTTGTCGACCTCCATTGGAGTGGCGCTGTCACTGCTTTTCTCCTCTGCTTGCTCAGCGGCCTTGGGGCTCGAGCTAGCAGCTAAGGTCTGCTCTTGAAGCCTTCCAAGCCCCTTCACGATCTGCATCAGCTCAGAGATCTGGGCAGACTGGGCCTGGATCTGGCTCGACTGGGCCTGGATCACACTCAGCGCAGCTTCAGGAGGAAGAGCCCCGCTCACAGGCGCCGAAGTTGAAGCGACAGCTGGTGCTGGCGCAGGCGCTTGCGGCACACTTCCGGAACTCGTGGCTGCAGTCTGTTGTTGAGTGGCGGACTCGCAGGCGAACCAAAAGCACTTGGCGCTGCTGCACTGACTCTCGAAGTCGCCCGGGAAGGCGTAGCTGCTCTTGAGGCTGCTCTCGCCCTCGAAGGTGAACGACCACGCGTCTGCAACGGCAAGTCAACAGGCCTTCTAGGAGGACTGCGGTTTCTCCCACGACTTCCACCACCCAAACTTGACAAGGAAGAGTCGTCCCCACCGGCAGGTAAGGAAACTGGTCTCCTCATCCCGAAGCGCAGCTGGAGCCACGCTCCGCTACCACGGAAAACTTCGAAACCTTCACGACCAAGCTCTTGGGGTTCACAAACACCAAGCACTCACGAAGTTTGTTCCCAGTCACTCTAGCCGACCAAGCTGGACTTCACTCTCACAAAAGCGAGCAGAAAGCAAAGCACTCGGACTTCTTTTCACTCCGCCTTGAGCCAAGACAGTTCGCGGTCAGTCACAACCTTTCTCTGTCAAGCTGGAAGCTTTTTCTACTGCTTGACCTGCACAAACACTTCAGCTGCGAAGCAAAGCTGAGCTCGAAACTCTAAGTGGCGAACTTCAAGGCTTCACTTGAGCAGTCAGGCACATCTTGAACGTACCACTGCACTTCAGAGCACTTCAGTCACTTATGAAATCATGAAAACAAATTTATGCGAAGTCAAATCATGCAACATGTGCTTGAAACATTTTCTCCTGCTGCGATTGCTTTGGTGTCAACACTTGTGCAAAACAAACAACCAAAAACTCAAGTTAGGCGGCAAGCAAGCAACTCCATCATGCTCAACCACGGTGTCGAAATCCTTTACGAAGTGGAATTACCTACTTAAACATCCGACTTTCCCTTTGGAGGGGCGGAGACATGAGTCGATGCTCCGTTGTTTTTTTTTGGCGTGGGCGGACCAGTCCAGGCCAGGGCCCTTGTTATGTCACGATGATCGTGCACACAAGTCTACAAGTCCACAGCAGGTGTTATGGCAGGATGGATCCGAGGCATTTGCAAGGCAAAACTCAATCAACGTGCTTCGCGTGCAAAAGAAGTCCAATATTTCTCCAGCGCACAAAGCACGTTGAGATTTCGATTTTTATCGCAAGCAATAGTAACGTGCCAAAAGCACGTTACGTTAGGGCGCCGTGACGCCGGATTTCGCTATCACACAGACTTGAAACAGTGGAAACAGTGCGATTTGAATGCAAGATGCTGCTAGAGCAGAGCTGGAGTGAAAATGCGATGTGTGCCGCACCACTGAGAAATGCCACTTTCGCCGTCAAACATGCTGGAACCAGAAGCGAATTGTACGTTGTGATCATTTTCGCTGGCGTTTGCAAGGCAAAAACCAAAATCGTAACGTGCTTCGCGCCTGTAAAAAAAGACCCTCCAATATTTCTCTGACGCACGAAGCACGTTACGATTTCGAGCTTTCCCTTGCAAAGGCCAAGCCAATTCGACCGTAACGCGCCCAAAGCATGTTACGATTGGGCGCCGTGACTGTAAAACACCAGATTTCGCTATCACACAGGCCTGGAACTGTGGAAACAGTGCGATTTCTACGCAAGATGCTTGCTAGAGCAGGGCTGGACCTGTGAAAAACAATGCAACCTCGATGGAAGATGTGCGCCGCGCCACTAAGGAATGCCATACGGTCGCCGTCAAACATGCCTGGGACTAGAAGCGAATTGTGGGACCGCCGTGCAGATTGTTTGTGGGCTCGGCGAGTAAACCGTTGCTGTGTGGTCGTCACCCAAAGACTGAAACCAAGAAACCTGTCTGGTGGGCTCCGAGGCATGCAAACTGGAAGTGAAAGCATCAGACGTGCATTTATGTGGTTTTTCACCCAACCTGGAACCCAGAGACCATGTTTTAAGCTCCGAAGCTTTTTAAACCGGAAGTGAAAGCATCAGACGTGTTTCTGTGTGGTCTTCACCCAAAAGATGAGACCAAGGGACCTGTCTGGTGGGCTCCGAAGCTTACAAACCGCAAGTGAAATCATCAGACGTGCTTTTGTGTGGTCTTCACCCAGTAATCATACCAAGACACGTTTTATGTGGGCTCCGAGGCTTATAGAAGCCGGCAGTGAAAGCATCAGACGTGTTTCTGAGCGGTCTTCACCCAAAGTGATACCAAGAGACCGTTGTCTTCACTCAATGGGAAGGATTCCGCAAGGGACTGCGGGAGATGTGCGGTTGGAGTGAGCGCGTGAGTGAATTCGGGAAGATGTGGTTGGGTGAGCGTGCCAGTGAATGTGCAAAGTCAGGGAGTGACGCTAACTTTGCGATTGTTAACATATGTGAGATTTGAAGCAGTTCCCTGCAGACGCCCGCAGTGCAAACATAACGTGCGCGCGGCCGCTCAATGTGTAGAGTGTAGAAGTTTCTTGGAGTCGGTCTTCTTGCTTCCGAGGGCTCTGACGATGCACTTTCTTCTCCTTCCACATTGAGGGGCGTCTGGCACGTTACGATCTGCGCGTCTCAGTTTCCAGTTCAATTTTCGGAACCTCGGACAGCTGAGTGATCGAGTGAGCGCGGCAAGGTGTGTGTGTGTGTGTGTGAGTACGTGCAGGGGGAATGACTTTGGCAGCCATGCAGCTCGGCGGTTCTGTACAAAGCACCGGAAGCACCTGCAAGAGCTTTTGCCGGGCTTATTGTCCTGTTTGCCATGCTTTGAATTGAGCTGGAATGTGTCCCCTGGTTTTGGGTCCGAAAAATGGGTATGGTTTGGGGTCCGCAGGGGGTGGCCTCCCCAGTTGCATGCAATTGGTAAGACTACATGTGCCAAGTTCAACTTGCCTGTTGAAAGCCAATGTGTGTTCAAAACAAGCAGTAACTGGGTGCTTCACTTGTCCAGCTGCATCTAGAGAAGAACTGGTGGCATTGGACGGGATTTCTCGATCCGTGTCCAGTTTGCGACTCCAAGAACGAGCTCGAGAGTGGTTCTCCGGCACCAAAATGCGGGCCCCGCTTTTCACCCTTTCTGGATGCAGGTTTGACAAAATGTTGCAAGCAGGTAATTGCTGTGAAGGTCACAATCTTTCACAGTTTCTCTCTTGTTTACGCAGCCAACGTGGCAGCTTGAGCTGCTGTAGGCAGAATTGAGAGACAACGACAGCAACAATGTTGTGCAGCTATGCAATTGATCAAACGAAGCAAAATACTCCGGCACAGTTGCATGCAATTGGTAAGACTACATGTGCCAAGTTCAACTTGCCTGTTGAAAGCCAATGTG
This sequence comes from Symbiodinium sp. CCMP2592, assembly GCA_905221615.1. Taxonomy (NCBI): domain Eukaryota; class Dinophyceae; order Suessiales; family Symbiodiniaceae; genus Symbiodinium; species Symbiodinium sp. CCMP2592. The sequence continues at coordinate 92,008 of CAJNDT010000489.1, read as the reverse complement.
TGTTCAAAACAAGCAGTAACTGGGTGCTTCACTTGTCCAGCTGCATCTAGAGAAGAACTGGCGGCATTGGACGGGATTTCTCGATCCGTGTCCAGTTTGCGACTCCAAGAACGAGCTCGAAAGTGGTTCTCCGGCACCAAAATGCGGGCCCAAAAATGGGCCCGTTTTCTGAGCCTTCGGTAATTGTGCCAGTACTAGCAGGCTCCAGAAACAGGCCCGGATTCCGGGCCCATTTTTGGCCCCGCTTTTCACCCTTTCTGGATGCAGGTTTGACAAAATGTTGCAAGCAGGTAATTGCTGTGAAGGTCACAATCTTTCACAGTTTCTCTCTTGTTTACGCAGCCAACGTGGCAGCTTGAGCTGCTGTAGGCAGAATTGAGAGACAACGACAGCAACAATGTTGTGCAGCTATGCAATTGATCAAACGAATCAAAATAATCCGGCACTGGGGCGGCCAGGTGTGAAAGCCGCTGTTTTTGACCGGGTTTTGGGTCCCAAAAACGGCCCCGAAGATTTTACAGGTGAACCCAACTTTCTATGCCGTGTTTGCGACACTTGGCAAACCAGGCAGTGCCTGCAGAGCAGCTGAAAGCAATCAAAAAAGCTCGCCAAGATGCCAGCAGTCCGGCTTTGGAGCTCTCGACATTTCGCAGCAGGATCGTGAACTCGGCTTCTCCGAACAATAGAACCAACCAGAAGAGGTCGGGAAAATGCGATTTTTTATGGAAAGTGCGCATTGCGCCACAGCAGGAGACGCAGAACAGAACGGTTCTAAGCGTTTTACAGTAGCGCGGCGCGCATTCATAACGTGCTTTAGGCACGTTGTGATCATTTTCGCTGGCGTTTGCAAGGCAAAAACCAAAATCGTAACGTGCTTCGCGCGTGTAAAAAAAGACCCTCCAATATTTCTCTGACGCACGAAGCACGTTACGATTTCGAGCTTTCCCTTGCAAAGGCCAGCCAATTCGACCGTAACGCGCCTAAAGCACGTTACGATTGGGCGCCGTGCTACTGTAAAACACCAGATTTCGCTATCACACAGGCCTGGAACTGTGGAAACAGTGCGATTTCTACGCAAGATGCTGCTAGAGCAGGGCTGGACCTGTGAAAATAATGCAACCTCGATGGAAGATGTGCGCCGCGCCACTAAGTACATCCTCCCGGAGGGATGATCGCTTTATTCTACTTTGCGAAAATTTTTCATGTTTGAAAAATTAACATCATGTTTTTCCACACGACTTTCGATTTCACTGTTGCAACGGTTGGCTGTTGAACATGTGAATGAATCTATGTCCCTCGCTCGCCTCAAGTGGTGGGAGGGTGGGACAGCAACATAAGTTTGCTGTAGTTTTTGTTGTAGGGGCGGGTCCCGCCATGGAAGGTCCTGCCTTCAGTCTTCTGGCTAAGAGTGTCGGGCATAGAGATGCTGCGCGCTTGATCTGGGACTGCCTCTCGTCTGTCGAGCGCCTGCAACTTCTTCGTACGTGTTGGTACATTCGCTGCAGCTGCTTTTGCGCCCAGCCTTGAAATGAGTGACCAACTGTCAGAGGGAGATGGGGGCAGTGACAGGCCAGTTGGTGGAGAGCAAGAGGAGCTGCTTAGTCCTTTCGAGGCTCACCTTGACAGCTTAGCAAATCATGATTTTCTGTGTGGTTCGGAAGATGGTCGTCAGCAGTCTCCTTTTCGCAGTGCGAGTTTTGACCCTAGCGAACTGGAAGAGGCTCAATGGTATTCGAATGCGAATGTATCTGAGAGGGCAGGCAGCATTCAATCTTTTTCTGCTGCGGCTGCTGACCGCTCGGGGCCTTCGCATTCTTGGGGACCTTCTTTCGCTACAGTAAGTGGTGCTGCATTATCGGCTGGATCAACCAATGTGCCCGCGGCCGTTGCCGCGGCACACCAAAGCCTTCCGGCCCCTGGCATTAAATTTTTCTGGGAAAGTGGTTTTTGGTCCCAGATTTTTGGTGGCAGGGACGACGCTGCAAACTTGTATGGTGCAGACTTCAAGAGGCCCGAGGCACCTGTGCTTGGTGAGGCCGAGCTTCAGCCCAGGAAAGTGCCCAGACAGTCTGGGCCGTCAGTTGGAGCGGTGGGCGGCTCCTCCTTCTTGAATGCTGTGCGTGATCGTGAAGTTCTCAGCTGGAAGCAGAAAAGAGATAAGGAGAGGGATGAGGCTCTTTCTCTCTGGGAATCTTTGCTGGTTACCTGGCCTGAAAGGATTACTGTGATCGGCCAGATCTTGGCACTCGAACCACAGGTCCGCAGAGGTATGGTGGAAGACCTCTTGGGAGGCAAGGCACCGGCCACTCTGAGGAAGAGGTATCGCTCAGTTTTGGGGTATGCTTTATTCCTTCGCAACCGGAGGGTCGATTTTCCTGGCAGCGAAGAGTTGTTTTATGCTTACATGTGCATGTTGCGAGAGGAGGGCAAGCCATCGTCTACTCGCAAGTCGCTGCTTGAGGCTATTACTTTTTGCCGATTTGTTTTGGGGATCCCCGAGCTGGCTTCCTTGGGGGAGAGCAACCGCTGCCACGGTTCTGCAAGGGCCCGTGACTTCAAGCCTCGAGTGCAGGCTTCTCCTTTTACCGTGGAGGAGCTCAGCAAGTTGCATCGAATATTGTTTGAGGACCCTGAGCCGTGGAATCAACTCATGGCTGGATCCCTGTTATTTTGTGTGTACTCCCGCGCCCGGTGGGAAGATTTGGAGCATGCTGACCGCCTCATAATCGATAGGGCCGATGATGGCATGGCTGCGTACATTGAAGCATCGGTCGGGGTACACAAGACGATGGGTGCAAAGATTATGAAAGGGCAACTTTTGCCTCTGGTTGCACCGGCCGTTGGGGTGGTAGATGGCAACTGGGTCGAGCAGTACGTCAAGGTACGCGGCCGCTTGGGTTTGCAGGAACCCCCCCACAGCCCTGTTATGCCGGCCCCCGACCGACAAGGGATGCCAACGATTAGAAGCTTGGATTCGGATGAGGCTGGGGACTGGGCCCGACTGCTCTTGTTTGGAAGCAAGGAGGTTCGCCCGGAGCGTCGAGTCTCGAGTCATTCTTGCAAGTGCACGTGCATCAGCTTTGCGACGAAGTTCGGGGCTAGCCCTGAGGAATTGCTTTTGCTGGGATATCATACTGGTGATTTTAAGATGCCTTTGACATATGGTCGGGATTCTGCCGCGCCTACTTTGATTCTGCTTAATAGAGTTCTCCTCGCCATACGACAGGGAACTTTCAAGCCTGATTGCACCAGGAGCGGCCGATTCGTGAAGCCTTGCTCAGGTGCTGTTGTTGAAATCAAAGATGAGGATACAGTGTTGCCTGAGGCTGAACCGTGCGAAGAGCCAGTTTCGTCTGAGGCTGCGACCACGGGCTCAGGCAGCAGCTCGGAGTCTTCTTCGGCGCCGGTTCAGGGTAAGCCTTCGTTTGCAAGGTGGGTTATCCCTGACCCACCGGAAGGAATGAGTTATTTCGAGCATACCAGATTAAAGACTTTGCATCTTGTGCAAGACGGACACACGAGAAGCTTCGCATGTGGCCGTTTCGTTGGGCCGCTGCATAGGAAGCTTACTGATCGTCCAGGTCCGGTGTACACCCGATGCAGGATGTGCGCAAAGATCGCGGAGGCATGATAGGTCAAAAGAAGTTCTTTTGCGGAGTGCGCATGTTCTTTCATGTGGCAGTCATGTACATGTCTTTTTTGCTGAAGCTTGTAGCCATGTTCTGTTGTGTGCGAGATGAGGGGCTCGAAAGAAGCCTCAGTGGGGTAGATCGGCATGTCAACCATCATAGAGAGTGAAGCCGCTTTCGAGCGGAGATGTCTGGAGATCAGAGGGGATGGTTCCCTAGTGGCGGGGATGGCAGGGCAGGGAGTGAAGACGTTCAGGTCTTTGGCCTTTGCTCTGGGCACGCCCCAGACCCCGCCGACGGAACTCGCCTTTGCTGATTTGACAAAGAAGGTCTTCGGCTCGGGTGACGGGGATCCTACAGTGGGTGAGCTTTCTTGTATTCGCCAGCTGCATTTCGAAGCGTCCACACTTGTCATTCAGACATACAGGGACATGGTGAGTCATGAGTCAACGGATGGAGCACCGATGAGGAAGCTCCCGCTTCCTGAGAAGAGAGCCCGTAAAGAGTCTCAGCAGGCGCGTCTGGCAGGTCTGGAGTTGGAAGGAGAGCTGGATCCAGCTTATCAGTTGGTCGATGCTTGCAACCACCAGCTCGAGCACTCTGTCATTTATTGGTTGGCTCCATCTAAGTGTCCTAAGAGAGAGCTTGAAGTCATTGCAGGGTTCAAGGAGAAACCTAGCGTGCTGCAATTTGAACAGAATACGGTGAAGCTCGGAGGACCCAGCACCACGATCGAGTGCGATGCTTCTGATGCTCTGAGGTGTCAGTGGGCTTGGCAGCGTAGGGGATTGGCATACGATCAGTGTCGCATGATTTCGTACAATGTTCATCAAAGGTGGGTGCAGAAGCTGCTTGATTGTCTTTCGATAGTTCCGCCACCGAACTTTGCAGCAGTGACTCTCTCGCAATGTGTGCGGTCAGACAAGGAGATGTTTCTTTTGATGTCGCAGGAGGGCCTTGCATCTTTCAAACAAGACGCTTCGGGGAAACTTCCTTTGGATGCAGTCATGAGCCGTTTGATGTATGATCAGCGCATCGGTCAGTTCTTGCTCCCTATGCAGAAAACTCAGGTGCAGAGGGTCCCGGGCGTGCCGTCTAAGGATACTGAGAAACCGGGACCTCCGGATGGTCCTCCACCCAAGGTCCCGAGAGTTGCCACTGAGAAGGCGAAGGCTAAGGCGAAGGCTCGTGGTGGTCCAAAGAACAAGCCGGCAAGTCTTGCGCAGTACGAGACCCGGACCAAGTTTGGTAATGCATGCTGGGGTTTTAATCTGGAGGATGGTTGCAGCAACAAGACTGAGAAGGATCCGAAGTCAGGTTGGATGAAGTGTGAGAAAGGGCTGCATGTCTGCGCGGCGTGTCACAAGCCGGGGCATTCCGTCCTTACGTGCAAGTCAGCAAAGAAGGAGTGACTAGCTCCTTTGCAGGCTGAGTGTCACTCCAAGCCAGTCGCGTCTTCTGCTGACAGAACAGCTGCCGGGGAAGCGTGCGATGCTACGCACTGTCGAGAGTCCGTTAAGCGGACTTCGAGCTTGAGTGGTGTTCCCTTGAGCGTGCATGTGAATGCAGTCGGCAGCTGTGCCGATGCCGAATTCCTTCGGGCTAAATTGCAACTTAAACGACGATCCGATCCAATATGTCATGGGAATCCCGTGTGCACTGGCACATCTGGGGTTAGTGCCGAGGCAAGCCGTGCCATTGAGATGGCAGTGCCTGCAACATCGGGTTTAGGGTTTTCTCCTAGGCACCCCCTCGCGAATGCCGATTCGGAGGGCCCCGAGACCCCTTTGGGTTTAGATCCTTCAGGAGCTGTGGCTACGAAGACAGTTGCTTCGTCGACCAAGGCGGAGGAGACACCTAACCGACCTGCCTCATCCGAGGCTATGGCTCGAGAGCTCCTACGCATATCCCGCTTCGATGCTGCCAGCTGTCTTCGCTTGTTGGACTTGGTACCTAAGGATAAGTCTTTGAGGACTTCACAAGCTCAGACCTCAGAGGGTGGAAAGCTTGGTTTCGGCTTTTATGTTCGCGCAGGGGAGGCCTGTGTGCTCAACAGCTGTTCCAACATGCCGATGGTCTGCCACTACTTGACATCTCTTGTTCGTGCAGTTGATCCGACGTTCGAGTTTGGAGCCTTACAGCTTCTTTTTAATGTCCAGTCGGGTTTTCATCTTGACAAGTTCAATGAAAAGGGTTCGCTCAACTTGATCATTCCGCTGACCGATTTCGTTGGCGGCCAGGTATGGACTCGCGATGAATCTGGCGATGTCACTTACGACCATAATGGGGTTAGTCTCAGGGGTCGCTTGATGGATGTTGCATCAGGCCCAGTCAAGCTTGATCCGTCGGTGCACCATGCAGTCATGCCTTGGCAAGGAAATAGGACAGTCCTTATCGCATACATGCCGTCGTTCTCGGAGCGACTTCCCACCGAGAGTCGATCTCTCCTATCTGAGCTGGGATTTGTTTTCCGCAATCTCAATTCAGGCGCCGCTGTCAAGCTCCGTGACATTCGCATGGTCACTCAGGGCCTTCCTGATCCAGGATCTACGCGACCCCTGACGGCCGAGGTACCGCTTGTTCTCGAGCTGTGCTCTGGGCACGCAGTGTTGTCTCGGGTTGCTGAGACTTTGGGTTTTCAGGCCTTGTCGATTGATAACAATTCTTCCAGGGCTCCTGGAAAACAGATCATGCGCCTTGATCTCGCTGACGCTGATAACATCGATTACCTCTGTGAGCTAGTTGAGTCCGAACGGAGTCGGATTGCTTTGATTTTCATTTCGCTTCCTTCAGGAACTGCAAGTGTTCATCGGGGCAAGCACATTGAAAAGTGGGTTCGACAAGGTTTCCAGTTGCCTTCTGCTCTTCGGAGTTCTGACTACCCCGATATGTTGCCCGGGCTCTCTGGGTCTGACCGCCGGCGAGTGGAAGAGGCTAACCAGCTGTACTTCGAAGTCGGGCGCCTGGTTCAATTTGCTTGTTCCTTAGGACTCCTTGTGGCTCTTGAGAACCCTGACAGCTCGCTCTTTTGGCAAACTTCGTTCTTTCGTGGTATTGAACAAGTTGCCAAGGGCTTTTTGACACGTTTCCATTTGTGCTGTCATGGTGGTGAGCGGCCACGTCTCTTGCGATTATGGGCTTCTCAGGATGTGTTCGCCCCCCTGGAGGCTAGGTGCGATGGCTCGCATCAGCATCTTCCTTGGAAACCCCGTCTCGTGGGAGGCCAACTGCGCTTCACTACGGCTGATGAGTCCACCTATCCGACCGCCCTGTGCCATCGGTTGCTGTCGCTGGTGGCGGTGCATTGTGGTTTGCCGCTTCACCTGCCAGAGTCGGCTTCTGGAATCCCACTCAGTCACAAAGCTACCAGGATTGCATTAGGCATTCAGCCACGTGGCAATGCGTTCGGTCCCCTAGTGGCTGAGTTTTCTCATTTTCATTCATGCTTCTGTCCTTCGTCGAAGCCGCATCTTGCCGATGCCTATTTGGCACAGCTGCCTAAAGGTTCTCGCATGGTCCGTAGGCAGGTTTTGAGGTCGGGGGAATTTTCTCAGGCCGTCGAACATTGCGAGCATTGCATCTGTCTTGAAGTGAACGATCCGAGATCGCACAGCGGTGTGTTGCCATCGGTTGAGCTTTGCAGCATAGGCATCCCTTGCGAACCGGATGAATTCATAAGAAGGGCCGTAGAAGTGGGTCACCCTCGCAGTCTTGATTTTCACCTGGAGGAGGAAGTCAGTAAGGCCGTGCGATCCAACTTTGTGGACGATGCATCGGAGCTGGCTCGCTTTAGGATTTCCTTTGTCAAGAAGTGGAGTGCACGTGCCCAGGAGCTTCAACCAGCTGAGGATAAACTTCATTCTGACATGCCTGATTATTTGTCCGAGGTGCTCCGTGGCAAGCGGCTCTTGTTATTCAAAGAGATGATGACAGCCGCGGGCTGCAGTGATGAATGATGCTCGATCGGCTGTCTCTCGAGTGTCGGATCTTTCACGAATCGGCTGTGCCGCCTTTCAAGAAAAAAGAGTGATTCCGATTGCATGTGCGTTCTGCAATACTGCATTTGTCTGCACATTTATATTCTCGTGCAATATATGTTTGATTGATTGATTTGAGAATGACTCTTTTCAATATTATATTCTTGCGAAAAGTAGCTTTAGCTATAAGTTATCCTTCTGAAACCTTGTCTTCGGACACGATGCCGAGTGCTCGACTCTTAGCTCTGGTTTCGAAGCAGATCCAGGATCATGAGTGGAAGTACATTCCTTGGAAGCTTCGGATGTCTCAGGAGCTTGCTGATCAGGCGTCCATGACCCGCCCTCATAAGCAGCCTCGTCTTGAGTCCCTCTTGTACGACGAGGTGCCGAGCCGTGAGCTCCCTTCGCAAGGAATGGGCAAGGCGTTGATGTCGGAGCTGCTTCAGCTTCAGGCCTTTGCGATCGCGTTGTGTGGCGGTGCACACCTCCATACCTTGAAGGAGTTTAATCGGCGTTTCTTGCGACGGTGTTTCGAAAAGTACCCAGCAGAGTCAAACTTGCGACCACCTTCGGTGGCTGAGGCGCAATATGCTGAGCAGCACTTGTGGTCACAAATCGCTACCTTGTACAATGAGGAGCGCTGGACCTTGGATGCGGCAATTCATGAAGTGGTGGTGTTGCGAAATGAGCTGCATTCTCAGCTCATGCCTCGCCCTATGATGCCCAAGTTGTCAGTGTTTGATCAGTTCCGGGGGCGGGGCAAGGGCAAAGGCACAAAAGGCAAAGGCGAAGGTAAAGGGGGCAAGGCAGGTAAGGAGGGCAAAGGTGCCAGATTGCCAACGCCATCCATGACGGTGCAGGGCTTGCGTGTCGGCTTGTATTACATGGCAGGCCAGCAGCGTCGCAACTTGTGCAAGGATTTCCAGTTGGGTAAGTGCACGCGTGGTAAGAACTGCAGGTTCGCGCATGTGTGTGGGGTTATGGATGCCAATGATCGTTTGTGCCTGGGTGACCATGACCCTTCACAGCATAAGAAAACGCCGCATTAGGGATGCGGGGCTTCGGACTTTGTGGGCTCCTTGGGGTTGGAGGCGACCTCGTCATCCCCCTCATCTGGGATAACAGTTACGGTGCCCACTTTTTCGGCGAGTAAGTCCCCTATGGCCCGGGAGGAGTGTTCTTTGGATTCGGATTCGGATGTAGTCATGATCGGTTCGGAATCTTCTGGGGTGATTCCAACTTCGCAAGCTTTGGATCCGCAGGTGCTTTTGCAGCCTGCTGACATGCAGCGTGTGGATGGCACCGAGGGTTTGGAGCCCTTGTGTTGCGCGACTCTCAGGCTGCTTCAGCAAGCTTGTTTTCCACCTTCGACGTCGGCTAGGGGTGCATGTTTGCAGGATAGTGCTGTATCTTCTGGCTACTGGAATTTTGGTGTGTGTATCTCGGACAAGAGTGCGCTTACTGCTGTGACGCGGTCGATGCGGTCGTTCCTCTTGGAACTCAATAGATTATTGGTGCGTGTATGGCCTTCTGGACAGTGGAACACTGTCTGCATCAGTAAAAATTGTTTTTCGCAGCCCCATAGGGATTTAGCAAATTTGCCAGGGTCCCTGAATTATGTTTTGGGTTTAGGCCCTTTCACTGGTGGCCAGTTATGGCTTCAGGACGCTGACGGCAAGGATTTTCGTTTTGTGCCGGAGGTCGGTAAGCAGCTGCCGGGCAGGCTATTGCCCATCAATTGCAGTCCATTGTCATTTGATGGTTCGTTGTGGCATGGATCAACAGACTGGGTTGGCGAGCGCTGGGTAGTGATCGCCTACTCTCTTCCGGAGGTTCCCGAGGGTGTTCTTGAGGGCTTAGGTTTCCCGCAGGGGGATTCGGTTGCTGTCACACCAGCACAGGCGGACTCGTCGCTTCCAAGCCTTGCAGATGCCATTCCATCGGTTTTGCCAGATGCGACGATTTTCTTTTTGGACATCTGTTCTGGAAGGAATGCTCCCTTGTGTGCGGCCGCTCGCCGGCTGGGGATCCCTTCGATTCGCATTGATCTGCTGTTGTGTGCCGAACATGACTTGCTAGATTTGGCCTTTTACGAGAGGTTGTTGCGCTTGTGTTTTTCTGGCCGCATCCGCATGGCTCATGGAAGTCCTCCATGCTGTGAGTACAGTCGCTTAAAGTTGCGGCCGGGGGGACCGCCACCTTGTCGTAGCCCCGAATTTGTGCAGGGGTTACCGGGCAATGATGAGGCTGCGCAGCTCCGGGTGCAGCAAAGTGCAACCATCTTGACTCGTGTGGTCATCTTGCTTTTGGCAACATATCAGGCCGGAGGGCACGTGTCGTTGGAGCAGCCTAGAAACTGCATGTCTTGGGAGGAACCGGTTGTGCAGGGCTATCTGTTGGAAGTCTCCGCAGATGTAGTTGTGGTTGCGGGTTGTGAATATGGCATGGATCTTGAGAAGCACTGGGTCTTTGCATCGTCGTGGCGACCATTGCAGTCCTTGGCATCTGTATGCAAGCATCCACGTGACACCCATGCCAGTTATGCCGGCGTTCTTGACTCGCAGTCGGGTGAGTTTGCTTCGCGGAAAACTGCTGAGTTTCCCGCTAAGTTGGCAACAGCTTATGCGGAGGCAATTTCACCGTTGTTTGCGGATCGGACAGAGCCTCCCACTTCGATAGCTGAGGCGGCGTTGGATGTTTCCTTTGCTCAGGCATTTTCTTCAATCCCTGTTCGGAAGTTGGACTCCTTTCCGCGTGCAGCACAAGACGGTGGTGGCATTTACTCAGTGCCGGACTGGGCGGCTCCTCCGTCGAACACTCCGGATGTTTTCCGCAGCCTGCGGGCTGACTTGCTGCAATTCTTTGCGCAGGATCGCACTCCTGTCCGCTTGCGCCAAAATGTGGCAAACAAGGATCACTCCCCTCTTTTTACGCCGGATCAGGTTGAGGCCTTGCGGGCGATTTGGGTTAAATGGTTTAGGTCCCAAGGGTTTACACAGGATATTTCTTGGGGTGTTGCAACCAATCAGCCATACAGTCTTGAGGCCTTGCATTTGCTTGCTCAGGCCCTGAAAGACCGCGATGTTCACTTGTGGGATGCTTTGAAAGAGGGGGTTCCGATTGGTGTCGATGGCGATATCAAGCCGAGTAATTGCTTCATTCCACTCGGGGTGTCGCATCAAGATGTTTCAGACGAGGATTTTAAAGTTTGTTCGGGGCACTGGCCTGGTGCCGAGGAGGATCCGGAATTGCTTGAGGAATTGATGGAGGCCGAGCTGGCTGCGGGATATGTTGAGGAATTGCCTTCGCTTGAGGCGGCTCGTGCGAGATGGGCCCGTGTGGCCATCGGCAAAGCTAACATTATAAAGTCTGAGGGCAAATCTCCCCGGTTGATCATTGACCCTTCTGTCTCTGGGACGAACGGAGCTTGCGTTATCCCGGAGCGCTTCTTGCTTCCAGGTTTGGGGGACGTGCAGCATGGGTACCCTGTCAGGGGTTGTGCTGATGAGGTTTCAGCGGTATCGCTGGATATTTCTGCGGCTCATAAAACATCCAGACTTAAAGAAAAGGACCGTGGTTTAATGGGAATAAAGGTTCGCAACCGTTACTTCTTTTACCGCGTCGCGCCGTTTGGCGCATCTTGTTCTGCTCACTGGTGGCAGCGCCTTGCTGGGTTTTGGGTACGTGTGGCACATCGCATAGTGTACGTGAGCCACTTGCTGGTCATGTACGTGGACGATGCTATGCTTTGGCAAGCGGCAGGGGCCATTGACATGTCGGCAGTCTTGCTGTTGTCTTTCTGCCAGGCTTTCGGGTATCCGATATCATGGCGAAAATTGCAGTTAGGACCAACCATTGTTTATATCGGTTGGCAGATTCATTTTCGGGCTGGGGCATTTTGCTTGCCGTTGGAGAAGATCGCTAAACTTTTGAAGGCGATTGACAAGGTTCTGCTCCCGCCCCACTTTGATCGTCGTGACTTGGAGTCTTTGATTGGCCTTCTCCATTGGGTCTTGCAGATGGCGCCTGAGCTTCGCCCATGGCTCTGCTCCTTGTATCAGGATAAGGCACGGCCACTGGGCACGAATTTTTCCTTGACTCAAACCGTTTGGCAACAGCTTCCCACTTACCTTGATAAGGATTTGTGTTTTGCGTCGACCCCTCCGGGTACAGCCTTCCGTTGTGGCAGCAAGTTGTTGAGTGTCCGGCACGTGGATATACATTCAATCGATGATCTTAGGTTGGTGCGCAATACTGGCAAGCGCTTGTGGGCGCGAATTGCGGACCCGACTACAGGCAAGAGGAAGCTTTCGCAGTTGAGCCGGCAATTTTTGCACGAGTGGAAGTGTTTTTGCTTGCGACCGCCTATGATGCGCTCATTGCAGCCGCCTACGTTTGTGCCCGCTGTGGAGATGGCAGCAGACGCGTGTGCCAGCGGGGTTTCCATAGGCATAGGTGGTTGGGTGAAGTTCCCGGGACAGGATTGTTTGTGGTTTTCGGAAAGACTTACAGTGCAGGATTTCCTTGATCGCAGTGTGCCGGTGGACTCGGATGCTAATCATGACATTGTCTCGTATGAGACCTTGGCTCAGGTGGGGCTTGTGCGTCTGTTTGCATCGGCATGTGTTGGGGGCCGTATGCGTTTGCAGCTTCCGGCGTTTACAGACAATTCAGGCACTGAGGCAGCTTGCAATAAGATGTTCACGACGGTCCAACCCTTGGCACATTTTGTCCAACGCTTGGCTACAGTCGCATGGCAGTCTGCCATCACGCTTGACGCGACACATGTGAGTGGTTGTCACAATGATGATGCAGATGTGCTTAGCAGGTGGGATGGTTGTTCCGTGCTGCCAGATCGCTTTCAGCTTAGTTACCGTGTGGACTGTTCCATGCCACTCTTGTGGGATGGCGCGAAGGATGTGCGAATTTTCCCGGATGGTGCCTTTTTGTTGTGGCAGCCGCCGCTGCGGGCGCAATCTTGAAACTGGTGCTGCGGGGTTGTGCGGCTGGTTGGACCCCATCGGTGCGCGGTCGGCTGCCTTCCCCCGGTGGTGCGCGTGCCTTCCATTTTCCGCCGCATGATGTCCTGCGAAAGTCCCTGCACACGATGGCATGGTTGGCGGCGCTAGTGCCGCCCGGCGTCTGGTTTGTGCTTTGAGCTTCGCAGGCATAGATGAGTGGCGTTTCCGCCACGGGTGCCAAAACGTGTAGCCTGGCTCACTTGTGGGTCTTGGGTAGTGAATGCGATCCAGTCTTCCTCTTTTGGCAGTTGTGGTTGGGCCTTGCTTCTGTACACACATCTTTCTGATGCATCGTTGTTCTATGCATGACGACAAGCTGTGTGTTCTACCGCCAAAAAGGGGAAGACTGATCCGAGTGTGATGCGAGGGTCTGCTTTGTAGACTGGTCCGAGTATGATGCGTGGGTCCACTATGTAATGCACTGTATACTGTATACTTTGCTGTTGCTCCGTTAGGCTTCTCCTGGGAATACTTGTTGTTCTGTGATCACGCTTTGCGATAGGAGAGTTTGCCAAGTGCGACTTGCAAACCAAAACCTTTTGACCGCGGTGGCTTAGTACGAAATCCTTAGAACTGCGAGGTCTTGTGAACCGGCCCGAGAGCACCCCTCGCTTGTTTTTTGTGCTAGCTCAAACATGTTTTAAGATTTCGCTCTAGCTTCCGCTTGATGCTTGCGAATTATATGTTGCCATACTAAGCCACCAGCGGCTCGAACATCGGAGAGTGGAGTCGAAAGCTCCCTCCCTCCCGCCCGAGCTTTCGTTCCGGGGATTTGTATTCCTTTTGGTTCATTCTTACACTTCTTGCGGTTTCTGGCGTTGCATGGTGTTCCTGGATGAGCTCGTAGCTGAGTCAACGATTATCACTTGAGGTGCGTGTGCGCTTGGTCCCTGTTGTGTACAGGACTGCGGGCCTTGCTTCTGTACACACATCTTTCTGATGCATCGTTGTTCTATGCATGACGACAAGCTGTGTGTTCTACCGCCAAAAAGGGGAAGACTGATCCGAGTGTGATGCGAGGGTCTGCTTTGTAGACTGGTCCGAGTATGATGCGTGGGTCCACTATGTAATGCACTGTATACTGTATACTTTGCTGTTGCTCCGTTAGGCTTCTCCTGGGAATACTTGTTGTTCTGTGATCACGCTTTGCGATAGGAGAGTTTGCCAAGTGCGACTTGCAAACCAAAACCTTTTGACCGCGGTGGCTTAGTACGAAATCCTTAGAACTGCGAGGTCTTGTGAACCGGCCCGAGAGCACCCCTCGCTTGTTTTTTGTGCTAGCTCAAACATGTTTTAAGATTTCGCTCTAGCTTCCGCTTGATGCTTGCGAATTATATGTTGCCATACTAAGCCACCAGCGGCTCGAACATCGGAGAGTGGAGTCGAAAGCTTCATGTTTTCATGGGAGACAAAGCGATTACCAGCATGTGGCGTTTTTGCTTGCCATTGGGCTTTTTATTGATTTCTGCGACAGTCAGTACTTTTTACCTTCTGGATGTAACTATAGCTTGTTTAGCCTTGATCACCCTCAAGGGAGGGTGCATGGACCGTGGCTCCCTCGGGGGGGCGTCATATGCAGCCGGATTCTGAATCCGAGACCAGTGCCGGTGGCTCTGTGGTGCACAGGGAAGATTTGCGGTTGTTAGAAGAGTCCTTTCAAGATCAGCTGGCTGCACTTCAGTTGCGTGTGACGACTGTGGAGAGCCTTCTGCGTCCTGACCAATTGAGCGAGGGTTTTCCAGCTGCTGCTAGTGTTTCGAGTGCTGGATCAGAGTTTGCGCCAAGCCTGGAGGATCTTGTGGCCGCTTATCCGGGAGTCGTCCCGTGTGTGTGGGGCCTTTTGCAAGCTTCAGATCGCCGGGCCCTGCTCGCAGCTTCTTGGTACTTGCATACAGGCGTTCGCCGCGAGTTGCTTAAGGCAGCTTTTTTGCACGGATGGCCTCAACCCTCGCCGACCCTAACCACAAGCCAACCAATGTTCCCAAGTGTGCGTCAGTGGATATACCTGTGGTTTCATTAGAGCAAACCGCCGGCCAACGCTCTGATAAACTTGTGTCTGTAGACGTTGCGGAAGGAGGGCCCAAAGCTTCGGAGCCTCTCTCGGCATCTTTCTTGGCGCATTTAGATTCGCTGCATTGCGAGACTTCCGATGCACGTGGACAACATGACGTAGTTCCCGCAAGTGTTCCAGTGGTTTGTGTGGCTAGGCGGTTTCGGAAGCGTGTGCTCCCAGATGATTCGTTGCCGATCATACAGGAGTCAGAACACACGTCGGAAGCTTCTTGGCAAGTCGTGCAAGGTTTTGGCTCAGCACCTATTGCCTTTTCAGGTGTTATGCCTTTGCAGGCTAAGGCTCCGCCCCCAGCTCCGCCTATGCATCCGGTGTGTCGTGTATCGCATCAGGCCTCGCGGTCTATCAACATGTTCGCGATTCGGCCTCGGGCTTTTCCGGCTCATGTTGACGATTTGCCGCTGCCACGGCCTGTGCATCCCTCTAGGGGTCATCCTGTTGGGTTTAGCCATGGGTCACATAGTGTGTTGCCCTTGCCCCGGCCCTCTTTCCAGCATAGGTCCTCTTACCCCGGGTTTCCCAGTTTAGAGGACTTTGAAAGTGCTAGCGCCTCCGTTCCGATTGCAGGTCCCGCTTTTCTGGAAACTCACAGGTCTCCCGCTGCAGGTGTGCACTTTGAGGTACCCGATACTGGACTGAGGGTCCATGGTGTGAGCGGTTCGGAGGCTCTGGTTCCTGGGTTGTGTATGGTGTCGCAGGCTGCAATTCCGCAGTCGGTCAAGCGATCGCGTGTGACGACCAGGCAGTCTGACATTCATGCGGGCAATTGGGCACGCGTTTTTGTGTTGTGGGCTATTGTAGTGGAGTTGCTGCATCCCTTTTCCGAGATCCTTCAACAGGCGAAGTCATCTTTGAATTCTGAGCATATCCTTCGTGCTTTGCTTGCCAGGGTGTCTGACACCACGGCGTTGCGATACTTGAAGGTGATCCAAAGTTTTCTTGAGACTTGTGTGGAGTTGGGAATAAATTTGCAGGCTATGTCAGCTGTGCAGGTCATTGATGCGGTTTGTGCACTGCAATCGGAACCGTCTTTGCAAATTCACTCAACCAATACTCTTAAGGCATTGCGATGGCTGACTAAGGTATTGCAGCTTGATTGGTGTGTGCATTCGCCTCTGTTGCAATTCTTCGATGGCCCCAAGGATCGTCAGCGGAAGGAGGCTTTGCCATTCCCGCTTCAGTTTGCCGCCTTTTTGGAGGGCGTATTGCGTAGCGCCTCTAACTCTAACTCTTTAGCTACCCGAGCTTTCGCGGGGGGTGTGTTACTGCTCTTGATGTCATCTCTCCGCTTCAGTGATGCCTCGCACGTGGAGTGGCGGAGTCTGAGCATGGATGGCTTTGATTTGCGTGGTCTGAGCACTCGGACTAAGACTTCTTCTAATGGCATGCCTTTTGCAGCTACTGGGCTGGGGTTTTTGGGATGCCCGGATACCCCTATGCAGGCTTGGGTTCCGCATTACCTTTGGGTGCTTGGGGTTTTGTGGGATGAGATGTGCCGGCAGTTTGGGGAAATGTTTTGCCCGGACACGCTGTTCTTTCTTTGGGATGCAAAGGAGCCGGCGTTCATGCCCATGACGTATGCCCAGGCTCTGTATCGCTTGCGTAAGTTGCTGGATGTGTGTTTTCCAGGCGGCGCGTCCGCTAGCTATACTCTTCATTCGGCCAAAGCTACTATGCTGTCGTGGTGCGTTGAGGCCTTGATTGCCAAACATGTTGCACAGGTGCAAGGGCATCACTCTGGCGACGTCCAGCGTAAATATGCTCGGGACGATACTTTCCTGGCCTTGTTTGCACAGCGCACTGTGATGCGCAGGCTGTTGGCGGGCTGGTCTCCGTCGGTGCCGATCGCTCGGGGTGCCCAGCGACCCTTGCCGAACGCTCCATTGCAGCCAGTGGCTAGTTTGTCGGTGGCGGCTTCGCATCCTTATTTCGAGTATCATAATGCCGATGCTAGTTTGCTTGAGTCGTCCGTTACGATGCCCCAAATTCCCTTGGCGGGACCGGTTTGTGGATCTGACGCTACACCTGTACCAGCAGAGTCTCTTGCAAAGGCTCCAGTTTCGAGGGATGCGAAATCTGTCCAGCTCTCGGATCAGGCGGCCAACGGGGTCGTCGCGGATGCCGTGCCTGTGGCGCGCGAGAACTCCGATTTTTCTTCATCTGAGGAAGAGGAAGTTGCTGAGCCGGAGCTCGGTGACGCGGACGAGGTTGCTTGGGTGCGATCTGGCAAGGGCGTTTATCACGCAGCTATTGGGCATGCCACGGGGTCTATGGGTGTGCGAGCAGCATGTGGCACCTTTTTGCTGGATCCAACAGTATCCGTGGAGCCGCCCCCAGCGGCTAGGTTGTGCCGTAAAGCTGCATGTGTGCGGTGTCGGTTAGTGTAGCTTTGCCGGGGTGGCCGGTCCCTGTTGGAGTGACTCGGGGCTTGCATTCTTGTGAGCAGGTTTTGCGCTTGTTGAGTCTCACGTCACCAACTGCGTGTTGGAGCTCACAGGTTTTTGGCTGCTTCATGATTCGCATTTGCGCAGTCTTCCTGACTGATTGGGCAGCTCCTTGGTGGTGCTGCGTGTTAGCTTGCGCGGCTGGGCAAAGCCGTTTTCCTTAGGACGCGGTGTGGGTACACTTGTCATGTGCCCATGGCAGATACACCGTTCGTCGGTCGTAGCGCAGCACATGCGGCTGATTGCGTTCCGAGGGTGCGCTAAAATCGCGTGTGCTTCTGAGATTTGCAAGGGTCTTTGGCAGTTCAGGTGCATGTGACATGTCACTGTTTATGTTGCAGGTTTTTGAACTTTTGTGCATGAGTGTATTGTGCAGTTTTGGGTCGCTTGTCTGTGGCTCGATCATGTCTAGGTCCATGGGGCATCGATTGTAGGTGGCACCATGCGCGTTGTGGTCATATTACGAGTGCGGCTTGAAACATGTTTTCCTTGTTTTTGGAATGCAAATCAGTTCTATTGCTACCTTGGGACGATGTTGTGATCATCTGTCCTTACCACTACTGTAGAATTTATTTGCTAGAGCTGTCATCATCATGGAGGATCCGACTTTCCCGGTGGATGGTGCAGGTATGCCTGATTCTTGGGCAATACCAGCGTCGGTTGGCCTTGAGGGCTCTGATCCGCTTGGTGCCGCGTTGACAACCGGGCCGTCTGTATCGCCAGGACTTGTAGCCGGCAGTGGCGCTAGCATGCAACAGTTGCTAAGCAAGCATCAGATCCCGGCGGCTCTTCACGAGACCCTTTTGGAGTTTTCTTCTGCTGAGTTCGGCCTTGTTGCAACATCGTTGGAGGATTTGAATGGGTTCATGAACACTTCACTTGAAATCCCAACCACTCCTTCGCCAGCGCTGACGACAGCTAGGCTTCGCATGTTGTGGAAGGAGTGTAATGCTCTGGCTTTGGCGCCTGCGGTGGTGCCGCAGCCGACCCAGGTTGTGAGTGAGGGTGGTTCGGACTCGGGTTGGACCGAGGTTTTCCCTAAGAAGGTTTCTTCCGCCAGGGTTTTCGAGATGGTGCGTCAGTTTAAGAGTCGTTATCCTTCTGAAACCTTGTCTTCGGATACGATGCCGAGTGCTCGACTCTTAGCTCTGGTTTCGAAGCAGATCCAGGATCATGAGTGGAAGTACATTCCTTGGAAGCTTCGGATGTCTCAGGAGCTTGCTGATCAGGCGTCCATGACCCGCCCTCATAAGCAGCCTCGTCTTGAGTCCCTCTTGTACGACGAGGTGCCGAGCCGTGAGCTCCCTTCGCAAGGAATGGGCAAGGCGTTGATGTCGGAGCTTCTTCAGCTTCAGGCCTTTGCGATCGCGTTGTGTGGCGGTGCACACCTCCATACCTTGAAGGAGTTTAATCGGCGTTTCTTGCGACGGTGTTTCGAAAAGTACCCAGCAGAGTCAAACTTGCGACCACCTTCGGTGGCTGAGGCGCAATATGCTGAGCAGCACTTGTGGTCACAAATCGCTACCTTGTACAATGAGGAGCACTGGACCTTGGATGCGGTAATTCATGAAGTGGTGGTGTTGCGAAATGAGCTGCATTCTCAGCTCATGCCTCGCCCTATGATGCCCAAGTTGTCAGTGTTTGATCAGTTCCGGGGGCGGGGCAAGGGCAAAGGCACAAAAGGCAACGGCGAAGGTAAAGGGGGCAAGGCAGGTAAGGAGGGCAAAGGTGCCAGATTGCCAACGCCATCCATGACGGTGCAGGGCTTGCGTGTCGGCTTGTATTACATGGCAGGCCAGCAGCGTCGCAACTTGTGCAAGGATTTCCAGTTGGGTAAGTGCACACGTGGTAAGAACTGCAGGTTCGCGCATGTGTGTGGGGTTATGGATGCCAATGATCGTTTGTGCCTGGGTGACCATGACCCTTCACAGCATAAGAAAACGCCGCATTAGGGATGCGGGGCTTCGGACTTTGTGGGCTCCTTGGGGTTGGAGGCGACCTCGTCATCCCCCTCATCTGGGATAACAGTTACGGTGCCCATTTTTTCGGCGAGTAAGTCCCCTATGGCCCGGGAGGAGTGTTCTTTGGATTCGGATTCGGATGTAGTCATGATCGGTTCGGAATCTTCTGGGGTGATTCCAACTTCGCAAGCTTTGGATCCGCAGGTGCTTTTGCAGTCTGCTGACATGCAGCGTGTGGATGGCACCGAGGGTTTGGAGCCCTTGTGTTGCGCGACTCTCAGGCTGCTTCAGCAAGCTTGTTTTCCACCTTCGACGTCGGCTAGGGGTGCATGTTTGCAGGATAGTGCTGTATCTTCTGGCTACTGGAATTTTGGTGTGTGTATCTCGGACAAGAGTGCGCTTACTGCTGTGACGCGGTCGATGCGGTCGTTCCTCTTGGAACTCAATAGATTATTGGTGCGTGTATGGCCTTCTGGACAGTGGAACACTGTCTGCATCAGTAAAAATTGTTTTTCGCAGCCCCATAGGGATTTAGCAAAATTTGCCAGGGTCCCTGAATTATGTTTTGGGTTTAGGCCCTTTCACTGGTGGCCAGTTATGGCTTCAGGACGCTGACGGCAAGGATTTTCGTTTTGTGCCGGAGGTCGGTAAGCAGCTGCCGGGCAGGCTATTGCCCATCAATTGCAGTCCATTGTCATTTGATGGTTCGTTGTGGCATGGATCAACAGACTGGGTTGGCGAGCGCTGGGTAGTGATCGTGATCGCTTACTCTCTTCCGGAGGTTCCCGAGGGTGTTCTTGAGGGCTTAGGTTTCCCGCAGGGGGATTCGGTTGCTGTCACACCAGCACAGGCGGACTCGTCGCTTCCAAGCCTTGCAGATGCCATTCCATCGGTTTTGCCAGATGCGACGATTTTCTTTTTGGACATCTGTTCTGGAAGGAATGCTCCCTTGTGTGCGGCCGCTCGCCGGCTGGGGATCCCTTCGATTCGCATTGATCTGCTGTTGTGTGCCGAACATGACTTGCTAGATTTGGCCTTTTACGAGAGGTTGTTGCGCTTGTGTTTTTCTGGCCGCATCCGCATGGCTCATGGAAGTCCTCCATGCTGTGAGTACAGTCGCTTAAAGTTGCGGCCGGGGGGACCGCCGCCTTGTCGTAGCCCCGAATTTCTGCAGGGGTTACCGGGCAATGATGAGGCTGCGCAGCTCCGGGTTCAGCAAAGTGCAACCATCTTGACTCGTGTGGTCATGTTGCTTTTGGCAACATATCAGGCCGGAGGGCACGTGTCGTTGGAGCAGCCTAGAAACTGCATGTCTTGGGAGGAACCGGTTGTGCAGGGCTATCTGTTGGAAGTCTCCGCAGATGTAGTTGTGGTTGCGGGTTGTGAATATGGCATGGATCTTGAGAAGCACTGGGTCTTTGCATCGTCGTGGCGACCATTGCAGTCCTTGGCATCTGTATGCAAGCATCCACGTGGCACCCATGCCAGTTATGCCGGCGTTCTTGACTCGCAGTCGGGTGAGTTTGCTTCGCGGAAAACTGCTGAGTTTCCCGCTAAGTTGGCAACAGCTTATGCGGAGGCAATTTCACCGTTGTTTGCGGATCGGACAGAGCCTCCCACTTCGATAGCTGAGGCGGCGTTGGATGTTTCCTTTGCTCAGGCATTTTCTTCAATCCCTGTTCGGAAGTTGGACTCCTTTCCGCGTGCGGCACAAGACGGTGGTGGCATTTACTCAGTGCCGGACTGGGCGGCTCCTCCGTCGAACATTCCGGATGTTTTCCGCAGCCTGCGGGCTGACTTGCTGCAATTCTTTGCGCAGGATCGCACTCCTGTCCGCTTGCGCCAAAATGTGGCAAACAAGGATCACTCCCCTCTTTTTACGCCGGATCAGGTTGAGGCCTTGCGGGCGATTTGGGTTAAATGGTTTAGGTCCCAAGGGTTTACACAGGATATTTCTTGGGATGTTGCAACCAATCAGCCATACAGTCTTGAGGCCTTGCATTTGCTTGCTCAGGCCCTGAAAGACCGCGATGTTCACTTGTGGGATGCTTTGAAAGAGGGGGTTCCGATTGGTGTCGATGGCGATATCAAGCCGAGTAATTGCTTCATTCCACTCGGGGTGTCGCATCAAGATGTTTCAGACGAGGATTTTAAAATTTGTTCGGGGCACTGGCCTGGTGCCGAGGAGGATCCGGAATTGCTTGAGGAATTGATGGAGGCCGAGCTGGCTGCGGGATATGTTGAGGAATTGCCTTCGCTTGAGGCGGCTCGTGCGAGATGGGCCCGTGTGGCCATCGGCAAAGCTAACATTATAAAGTCTGAGGGCAAATCTCCCCGGTTGATCATTGACCCTTCTGTCTCTGGGACGAACGGAGCTTGCGTTATCCCGGAGCGCTTCTTGCTTCCAGGTTTGGGGGACGTGCAGCATGGGTACCCTGTCAGGGGTTGTGCTGATGAGGTTTCAGCGGTATCGCTGGATATTTCTGCGGCTCATAAAACATCCAGACTTAAAGAAAAGGACCGTGGTTTAATGGGAATAAAGGTTCGCAACCGTTACTTCTTTTACCGCGTCGCGCCGTTTGGCGCATCTTGTTCTGCTCACTGGTGGCAGCGCCTTGCTGGGTTTTGGGTACGTGTGGCACATCGCATAGTGTACGTGAGCCACTTGCTGGTCATGTACGTGGACGATGCTATGCTTTGGCAAGCGGCAGGGGCCATTGACATGTCGGCAGTCTTGCTGTTGTCTTTCTGCCAGGCTTTCGGGTATCCGATATCATGGCGAAAATTGCAGTTAGGACCAACCATTGTTTATATCGGTTGGCAGATTCATTTTCGTGCTGGGGCATTTTGCTTGCCGTTGGAGAAGATCGCTAAACTTTTGAAGGCGATTGACAAGGTTCTGCTCCCGCCCCACTTTGATCGCCGTGACTTGGAGTCTTTGATTGGCCTTCTCCATTGGGTCTTGCAGATGGCGCCTGAGCTTCGCCCATGGCTCTGCTCCTTGTATCAGGATAAGGCACGGCCACTGGGCACGAATTTTTCTTTGACTCAAACCGTTTGGCAACAGCTTCCCACTTACCTTGATAAGGATTTGTGTTTTGCGTCGACCCCTCCGGGTACAGCCATCCGTTGTGGCAGCAAGTTGTTGAGCGTCCGGCACGTGGATATACATTCAATCGATGATCTTAGGTTGGTGCGCAATACTGGCAAGCGCTTGTGGGCGCGAATTGCGGACCCGACTACAGGCAAGAGGAAGCTTTCGCAGTTGAGCCGGCAATTTTTGCACGAGTGGAAGTGTTTCTGCTTGCGACCGCCTATGATGCGCTCATTGCAGCCGCCTACGTTTGTGCCCGCTGTGGAGATGGCAGCAGACGCGTGTGCCAGCGGGGTTTCCATAGGCATAGGTGGTTGGGTGAAGTTCCCGGGACAGGATTGTTTGTGGTTTTCGGAAAGACTTACAGTGCAGGATTTCCTTGATCGCAGTGTGCCGGTGGACTCGGATGCTAATCATGACATTGTCTCGTATGAGACCTTGGCTCAGGTGGGGCTTGTGCGTCTGTTTGCATCGGCATGTGTTGGGGGCCGTATGCGTTTGCAGCTTCCGGCGTTTACAGACAATTCAGGCACTGAGGCAGCTTGCAATAAGATGTTCACGACGGTCCAACCCTTGGCACATTTTGTCCAACGCTTGGCTACAGTCGCATGGCAGTCTGCCATCACGCTTGACGCGACACATGTGAGTGGTTGTCACAATGATGATGCAGATATGCTTAGCAGGTGGGATGGTTGCTCCGGGCTGCCAGATCGCTTTCAGCTTAGTTACCGTGTGGACTGTTCCATGCCACTCTTGTGGGATGGCGCGAAGGATGTGCGAATTTTCCCGGATGGTGCCTTTTTGTTGTGGCAGCCGCCGCTGCGGGCGCAATCTTGAAACTGGTGCTGCGGGGTTGTGCGGCTGGTTGGACCCCATCGGTGCGCGGTCGGCTTTGCCTTCCCCCGGTGGTGCGCGTGCCTTCCATTTTCCGCCGCATGATGTCCTGCGAAAGTCCCTGCACACGATGGCATGGTTGGCGGCGCTAGTGCCGCCCGGCGTCTGGTTTGTGCTCTGAGCTTCGCAGGCATAGATGAGTGGCGTTTCCGCCACGGGTGCCAAAACGTGTAGCCTGGCTCACTTGTGGGTCTTGGGTAGTGAATGCGATCCAGTCTTCCTCTTTTGGCAGTTGTGGTTGGGCCTTGCTTCTGTACACACATCTTTCTGATGCATCGTTGTTCTATGCATGACGACAAGCTGTGTGTTCTACCGCCAAAAGGGGAAGACTGATCCGAGTGTGATGCGAGGGTCTGCTCTGTAGACTGGTCCGAGTATGATGCGTGGGTCCACTATGTAATGCACTGTATACTGTATACTTTGCTGTTGCTCCGTTAGGCTTCTCCTGGGAATGCTTGTTGTTCTGTGATCACGCTTTGCGATAGGAGAGTTTGCCAAGTGCGACTTGCAAACCAAAACCTTTTGACCGCGGTGGCTTAGTACGAAATCCTTAGAACGTTTTTTGTGCTAGCTCAAACATGTTTTAAGATTTCGCTCTAGCTTCCGCTTGATGCTTGCGAATTATATGTTGCCATACTAAGCCACCAGCGGCTCGAACATCGGAGAGTGGAGTCGAAAGCTCCCTCCCTCCCGCCCGAGCTTTCGTTCCGGGGATTTGTATTCCTTTTGGTTCATTCTTGCACTTCTTGCGGTTTCTGGCGTTGCATGGTGTCCCTGGATGAGCTCGTAGCTGAGTCAACGATTATCACTTGAGGTGCGTGTGCGCTTGGTCCCTGTTGTGTACAGGACTGCGGGCCTTGCTTCTGTACACACATCTTTCTGATGCATCGTTGTTCTATGCATGACGACAAGCTGTGTGTTCTACCGCCAAAAGGGGAAGACTGATCCGAGTGTGATGCGAGGGTCTGCTCTGTAGACTGGTCCGAGTATGATGCGTGGGTCCACTATGTAATGCACTGTATACTGTATACTTTGCTGTTGCTCCGTTAGGCTTCTCCTGGGAATACTTGTTGTTCTGTGATCACGCTTTGCGATAGGAGAGTTTGCCAAGTGCGACTTGCAAACCAAAACCTTTTGACCGCGGTGGCTTAGTACGAAATCCTTAGAACAGAGCCCTACCTAAAAAACAGGTTTTACTGCGTTCTTAGGGTCCGGGCCCATCTGGGTCGGCTGGAGGGAGGGTCAACTATCACCCACGGCTTTGCTTCCGAGGCCGAAGCTCGAACTTATTTTGCTGCAGCTGGCCTGCCTTACCCTAGGTCACCATGAGCGAGACCCTGCCTTTTGTATGTGCCGAAGAGGGCTCGGTGGAAATAGTCGAGCTGTCCTGGCCCATGCTGCAAGACCTGGAGATAGACCAGGCTCCCGAGGCTTGCTTGGCTTACGCGGTTATGCGCCGGCCCGGGGGCTTCCTTCTGTGCGTGCCGAGTGGCTTCTTCAGAGCCTCCGACCTGCTTGCCGGACAATCAGCCAACGAGGACAGTGCTCTGATGGGGCCTTCCATCGAATATCTTGTAATTTCGGTGGTGCTGTGAAGACTTTTGACAACATGTACACGCCCCTATTTTCCGGCTAGGTTTTGTAACCACGTGAACCTTTTCCACATGTCATGTGTCAGGAGTGCATATGGCATGGAACCGTACCGCAGGCTCTTAGCTGCTTGGAAAAGACCGTTCTTTTGTTCATGGTAGCGGAGCTGGTCTGTACCAGCTTCGGTCCACGGGGGTTGCGTTTAGGTTTCTGTGTTAGCAGGGGCCATCGATCTGTGAACCTTTAGGACTTTGTTCGGCGAAAGTAGGCGTAGCTCTGCTTGTCGCCATCTCAGCCACGGCCTGCACTTACAACTCAGTTGAAGCTGTGAAAGAGCGTGTGCGGCAACTGTACCTGGAACAGCTTTTGCAGAGACCTCGGCCAGCCGGCCGTACTGGACAAGGCTGGAGTGATATCCTTGCGGGTGTACAGAAAGTTTTCCAGAATCGTTTGGATACTCTGCATAATATCCTGGACGTGCACCGCTTTGCACTTCGAGCGCTGAGAGATACGCACCTCAGAGAGGTGTATATTACTTCTTGTGCAGAGGACGCGGCTGAGTTTGCAGTGCCTAATTCTGTGGTGGAGCAGTTTGTTTTCGCAACTGAAGAGGGAGCCAATTTCGAGAGAGATCTACAATTATTTGATCAGACAACGCAATTTGCAAGTTTGCAGAAGCCTCTCGAGAACCCCATCGATTTGGAGCCCCAGGGTCGCAGAAAGTTTCGCAAGAAGCTGGGAAGTGCGACTTGCCCCGTGGAGATTGACCTTGATTGAGCCCAATACCATTTTACTTTGAACAATGGCAGCGATAGAGACAGACTCCGACGAGGAGCTACCAGCGCTGGAGCCAACGCATCCAGCGAATCCCTTCAGCCCCGTAGCGGCATCCCCTGCAGCTTCAGGGGGCCTGGCCATGACAGCCTCGGACCTTCACATGTTAATGCAGCGCATGTCGGAAGCCACACAGGCAGCGAGTGCAGCAGCCCAGGCGGCTGCAACAGCATCTTCTTCTTCAGGTATGGTCGGGACCAGACCTTTTGGGCTGGGCGACCTTTCGAAAATCATTCCGAAGCCGGAGAGCTTCAAGCCTGCTTCTCGAGAAGAGGAGTACTCTTTGTGGCCAGCATGGAGTTGGTCAATGGAGCAATACCTCGCATGCCTTGACCCAGAGTTTTCGAGTGAGCTTCTTCGTTATACAAAGCAGAGTGAACCTGTGCGTCTTGAGGATATGTCTGATCAAACAAAGGCCAGAGCGAGACTGCTATACGGTGTGCTGAACGGATTGCTCTATGATCGAGGCCGCCGCCTCCTCAGATCCGTTGTCGGTCAAAACGGCTATGAATCCTGGAGATTGCTTTCCCGAGACCTTATGCCTCAGTCTCGCAACAGAGTTCTTGCTTTGCTGCGTACAATTTCAGCATGGCCCGCATTCGATGCCAAGCAGGGCCTATCTCAGCAGCTGGTTCGACTGGAGACTGCTTTCGAGGAGTATGAACGATTGGTTCCTGGAGGTGTGCCAGAGAATCATAAGATGGCTACGCTGCTCGGTTGTTTGTCAGGACAGCTTCGCCAGCATGCAAATGTAGTCGTCACTGACGATAGCAGTTACCATGATCTGAGAGAGCTTGTGCTGCGTTGGGATGGTGCCCAGACACGTTGGTCTTCGAGTGTTGCAATGAGTTACTGTTTGCAAGAAAGTGCCAAAGGCTTGAAACAGGATACTGGAGGTGTTCAGCCCATGGAGGTTGACAGGCTTGCGAAGGGAAAACCAGATGGCAAAGGCAAGCACGGCAAAGGCAAGAACGACAAAGGCAAGCAAGGCAAAGGCAAGCAATGGGACAAGAATGGCAAAGGTGGCAAGCAAGGAAAGTGGCAACAGCAAGGAGGATGGCAACAGCAACAGAGAGACTCGTGGAACAACAACAAAGGCAAGCAAGGCAAAGGCAAGCAAGACAAAGGCAAGCAGGACAAAGGCAAGCACTACAGCTACGACAATTACACTGGCAAAGGCTACGGTGGCAACCAATGGCAGGATCGTCGTGTTCAGCAGGTGCAAGACCAAACAGGTCAGCAGCAGCAGCAAGTGCAGCAGCCATGGCAAGCTCCACCTCAGCCCAGCAACGCTACAGCAGTTCCGAGTTTTAGCAGTGCTGCAAGTCAAGCTTCAACCATGTCAACTGCAGTGCGTCGAGTGTTTGCTGAGCCGTTGGTTGTGGATGTGAGCGATTTGGAGCTGCCTGGAGACTCGTGCATACGCATGCTGCAGTGCCCCGAGTACAGACTCGACTCTTCTGACAACGATGATGATTGGTGCAGGGCGCCTGATCAGCCTGCATTGGTTCTGCAAACGAGCCCTCCGCCAGCTGTTCGAGCAGTGCAGTATTCATCTGATGCTACTGCACAGGCCGTTATAATCGATTCTGGCGCGGATATTTCGTGCCTTCCTCGGTGCTTCGCCTCTGCTGGAAAATATGTTCCCGCCAGGAACCTGCGAGTT
This sequence comes from Symbiodinium sp. CCMP2592, assembly GCA_905221615.1. NCBI lineage: Eukaryota > Dinophyceae > Suessiales > Symbiodiniaceae > Symbiodinium > Symbiodinium sp. CCMP2592. Next base: position 64,827 of record CAJNDT010000489.1, on the reverse strand, counting down.
CAGGATGCACAAGGCGCAACCATGGCAGTGAGCAAGGAACGCCTCGTTGACTTCATTGTCGAGAGCTCAAACTGCGGCCCAGTGGCTATCAGGGAAAGATGTATAATCGCAGATGTTACACAGCCCTTAATCAGCCTGGGTCGATTGATCAAGAGAGGATGGTTTCCATGTCGTGGAGAGCAAGGATTTTGGCTGAATCACGACGGCTCTGGTGCCGATGTTCCTCTGGGCTTTAAGGGCATGAGTCTTATGGTGCAAGCTTCGATCCGCAGAGTGAGTCAGCCGCCGCCCGAGAACGAGCACAACACAAGTGTGGCCCTCGATCTGCCGCCACGTCATGTGCGAGCTATGTTTACTGCAACGCTGAGTGAGCAAGCAGAGAAACTTCAGTTTGGTTGGCAAATCGGGTCCACAGGCCACATCATCTGGAGAGGAAAGTCCTCTATCATGATTGATCCTTCTTTGGTTGTGGTGAGTGATTGGCCTTACAGGACAACCATCATGCGCAGGTCAGATGATGAAGACTGGCTGGTGGCTGAGACATGTGTGAAGTGGGCGGATCTTGCTGATATTGAGGGCCCAATTCCCGGAGGAGGAGAAGCAGAGCTGATTGTGGTTTTGCATCCGAAGCTTGAGCAGCTCAATGATGTGGGCATCCAGTGCTCAGATGAGGCATCTGCCTTTGTTGAGATGCAGGTTGAGCCGCCTGCCTTGTATGAGGATGATGACGCTGGCGGGGCAGGTGATATCCTGTTCGATCAAGAGCCGGGTGGAGCTGAAGCAGATGAGGTTGTGCCGCAGGATCCCGAAGCGGCAGCAGTTCTTCCTGACATGGAGGAGCCAGAACAGCTACCTCCTCCACCGGCCATCGAGGACAAGCTTGTGCTGGACGGTGTGGAGCTTACTGCACAAAGTACGATTGCTGCCCTAGCAAGTGCATGCGACAGACTTGGCTTGCGACATTCCGGTAGCAAGCGCCGCCTCTACGAGCGCATCAAGGGGTACTTGCAAAAGCAACAGCTTTCTTTGTCTGCTGATATGACTCGTGATGCAGTTGCAAATGCCTCGCGAACTCCTTCTATGCAGTCTATACCGACACCGCCTTCGAGAGCTGAGCAGCTGCTACACGAGCTCACCCACGAGCCGTATGCGGCCTGGTGCCCCAGTTGCATAGCAATGCGAGCGCTTCCGGACCGAAGTGAGCGAACTGTTGATGCTCCGAGGGACATTCCCCGAGTGTCGTTTGATTTCATGTACACTGGTTATGACGAAAGCCAGAACGAAGCTGTGCACAAGCCTGTTGTGGAAGGAGATGATCCCAAAGATCTGCTGTGCTGCTTGGTTTGCCATGATCAGGCAACGTCCTCCATAGCATGTATACCGTGCCCCGGGAAGAGTGCTACGAGATACCTCGGTGTGGAGGTGATGCGCTTCGTGCAGAGCCTAGGGCATCCAACAGTTGAGATTTTCTGTGACAATGAGCCGACGACCATTCGGCTGCAGGATGCTATCTGTGTTGCTAGAAGCCGGTTGGGCTTGAAGACTCTGAAGAAGAACCCTCCGATTGGGAATCATCAGAGCAATGGCGCTGTGGAGCGCACGGTGGACTTGGTCAGACGACTGGCTTGTACACTGTTGGATGTGGTGCGTCGTAAAACTGGTTGTTCGATCACAGTGAAGCACCCTCTGTTTGCATGGAGTTTCAGCCACGCGGCGTGGATCAGGAACCACTTCGCCGTCCAAGGCGGATTGACGCCCTATGAAAGATGCTACTCCACGGCCTACAAAGGAAAGCTCGTGCCTTTCGGAGAACCTGTCTTCGGGCAGATTGTGCCCAAGCGAAAGGGCAATGCCAGGTGGCTGAAGGCCGTCTTTGTCGGCAAAACGCGCAGCAATGATCAATACCTCATTGCAAGCAGGTCCGGCATCCGAACATGCCGGAGTGTGCGCCGCACTGGCCATGAGTGGAGCCAGGACCAAGAGCTGTTCAACAACCTGTCAGGACAGCCTTGGGATTACAGTTCTGGCGTCTATGAGACGCGGCTGGTGCCACCAGCCAAGAACAGAAAGCCTCAAGCCTTACCAGTTCCTGGAAGTCCTCAAGATGAAGCCGCCTGGGACCCGCCAACTCCTGTGCCTTTAGGGTTTAGGCCCCCCGAGAGTGTTGGCTTGGGTTCTAGTGCCGCCACGCCTGCTGCCATGCTTCCTCCCACGCCGGTGGGACCAGGATCGAGCCAAGATGTGCCGGGGCCCGCTGAGGTTCCGAGCAAGCGAGCTAAGTTGCACTTGTCACGGCCTCCGCCCGAGAGTGCAAGAGTTGCTGATGCACCAGTGTTGCCACATGCCGCACCTGGTGTACCGAATCCTTCTTTGAGTATTCCTTTGGGACTTTAAACCCCTGAGTCTGTTCTCGAACCAATGCCTGAGCAGCCTGATGCTGCTATGTTGCCTGCCGAGACGGCAGCAGTGGAAGAACGAGCTTCCAAGATGCCAAGAATTCGTACAGTTACTTTTGGTGATCGCAGTTATGATCTCAACGATGAAGGCTATGATGCTGACTTTGCAGAATGGGAGGACCCTGAGACCTTCCTTCAGATGTCTGATCAATGGTCGGACGATGAGGGCGCCAATGTGGCGCATGCAGAACCCGACTCGGCTTCCTTGAACGAGGCGGGGCAGCCACTTGAAGATTCGTTGTGGTTTAAGGACATGGGCCATGAACCAGTTCTTACTCCTGATGAGTTGTATGCCTTGGACAGGATTGCAGATGAAGTAGAAGTGAGCCGCTTGATCAGGAAAGAGGTTCTTCGGCCGGTCTGTGATCAAGACAATGTTCGAGCAATGAAGAGTTTATCTACTAAGATGGTACGAACATGGCGTCGCAAGCGCCGTGGCGGGGTACCGCATTTTCTCAGAAGATCCAGACTTGTTGCCAGGGAGTTCCGCTGGCTTAAAGAAAAGCAAGGATTGTTTTCACCTTCGACCACAACGAACGTGGTCAAGATCATACCGTTGCTCTTCCTGATATGGAGAATCACTAGACCCGGTGTTACCTACGCCATAGCCTCTATCGATGTAAAGGATGCGTACTTGGAAGTGCCACAGGAGGAGCCGGTGATGGCTGGACTGCCCCAAGACTACATAGGAGCCGGTAAGTTCGTGTTCCTAAAATGTGTGCCTGGTCAGCGTGATGGAGCACAGCGATGGTTCAACCATTATGTCTACTTTCTCAAGTCAAAGATGCCTCTTGAGTCGTGCATTGAGAACCCTGCGATCATGAGAGTCCCTGAGGGACCAATGCTTATGCATGTTGATGACGGACTTACGCTTGGACCGTTGGAATGGCTCAAACAGTCGTACATTCCTGCGTTGAAGACGCGGTTCGAGATTTCTGTCGAGATTGCCTACCAGTTGGGTGACACGTTTTCTTTTCTAAAGCGCAAACACACTATTTTGGAATCTGGTATTCTCATAGAGACACCGGAAACCTACATCAGACACATGGCTTCCATCCTTGGTGTTAAGCACGGATCAAGTCACAACACGCCATATCTTCCCGAGCTGATTCGCGATGATCAGACAGCTGCCCTTTCTGCTGCTGATGGTTCTAAGTTCAGGAGCGCACTTGGAGTTGCATTGTATTTGTCCAACGACAGGATTGACATTTGCTACACTGTGAGACTTCTTGCAGGATTTATGGCTGGGCCTACGGCATTGGCTATGCGTGGCCTGGTTCGCCTCACAAAGTATTTGATGAACACCGCGAGCTATGCTACTTTGATTGCACCAAAGCGCCCAGGATCTTCAGTGTTTCATGAATCACGTGCAGACGACGAGGAGCACTACATGGAGATCTACTCGGACTCTGACTGGAGCGGAAACAAGGTGACCCGGAAGTCCTTCGGTTGTGCGAGCTTTGCAGTGAACGGTGGAGTTTTTCACCACATATGCCGAACGCATCGCACAGTTTCCTTATCTTCCGCAGAGGCAGAATGGTATGCTGGGATATCGTCTTCATGCGAAGGACTGTTCCTGCGAGCTGTTTTTACATTCATGTCGCAAGAGAGTTGCAGTTTGCACCTCAAGATGGACAATTCTGCTGCCCGCCAATTGGCGTTGCGTCAGGGAGTAGGGAACAAGACGAGACACGTTGCAGGTCGCTTGTTATGGCTACAACAAGCTGTTCGTGAAGGTCTCATTACGGTGAGTGCTATCGCCTCGGCATATAACCTCGGAGATCTTTCCACTAAGATGCATGCAGCGAATCGCTTGAAGTGCTTATTGTTTCTGCATGGTGTTGCTGACTGCGACACTGCTCGACCAATCGGCAGTGATGAGTTCGAGGAAATGGTGATGAGAGAATCTGTCAAAGCTCAGGTGAAGCGAGTGCGCATCGAGTACGCGAAGGAGCATGGATGCACGCCCCACCTTTCGGGCAATGCAAACAGGCTTGCAAAGCAGATTGCAATGATGACTCTTTTGGCTATGCCTTATGGCGTTGAAGCTGCGGATGATGGTGGTGGCCACTTTACGCCACGTGTGACTTCGATGTGGATTGCAGCTTTCGGATGTATGCTTCTGCTGTTGTATCGAGCCTTGAGCTGGTTGCGGAATCAGGGCTGCGACTTCAACATGTTGGTCGAGCTCACAACGGCGGATATCGGATCGAGCATGCTTACTGCATTGCTTGTTGCATTCTCAATGATCCCTGAGATGAGTGCTGAGCAGTGGATGATCGTGCTGCTCATTTACATCATCATGCAGCAGCGCCGTGGACCTGAGTCGAGTGTGAAGTTTTCTGCTGCGCATACACGTGTGAGTGCCACTGAGAGTGCTGTGAAGCCGTCTACCGCAAGTAGTTCTGAGAGTGCAAGCGCTGGCATCCCAAGTGAAGTTGTGTACTACTGCTCCGTGAACGGTAATTGCTACCACAAGGAAGGGTGCCATGTTCTTCGTACGGTGCATTCGAAGATTCGGAAGTATCGTCCATGTGTATATTGCGCCGATGCGGACCACAAAGGTTAAAGCATCGTGTACTGTTTGAACAAAAGCCGGATGAGCTTTGCATAGTGCTACAGCTCAGGCGGGGTGAAGACTTTTGACAACATGTACACGCCCCTATTTTCCGGCTAGGTTTTGTAACCACGTGAACCTTTTCCACATGTCATGTGTCAGGAGTGCATATGGCATGGAACCGTACCGCAGGCTCTTAGCTGCTTGGAAAAGACCGTTCTTTTGTTCATGCTGTCAGAAGCGGGCGACTGGGCCCGAGCCGACGATCCGGCTCCCGTGCCTTGCGTGGTTGTCGACCTAGCCTTTCGGGCTGCAGACGCCGTGACTCAGGCCGACCTTGCCGACACCGGTGCCAGGCCCTTCTTGGCGGACCGCCCCGATACCTTCCCCCTTGCCTCCGAGGTCGTTCGAAAATGCCGGAGCTGGGTTGCGGAAGACCTTGCAGGAATAAGAAGCGGCTATCATACGGCTGTGTCCGAAGCACCGGCTCGGGCTGCAAAATTGGGGGCTCGGCCAAAGAAGACCACCGTTGCCCAGCTGGCAGCTCAACAAGAGTCTTTTGCAAAGGCCCTAGCAGGCATCTCAGAACAGCTGGCCCTTCTTGCGAAGCCTCCCTCTGTGGAGCAAGGAGCCGTCGATGGTGGGCCAGCCGCTCCTTTGCCTCGGGCGGCCGCGCCTCCGACTTCAGCCTTGCTGTCGGCCCCAGTGTCAGGAAAGGCCCCCCAGCAAGGCTTCCCGGCAAAGGCCCTGAGCTCTCTGTTAGGCCCTCCTCCTCGTGCAAAGGCTGCCCCGACTCCTGTGATACATCAGCTGGAGGAAGACGATCCCCTCCACTTGGAAACTGGCGGCGCGCAGGAAGCGGGTGGAACAAACACCCCCGTTGCGGAGCCATGCTGCTTCAGAGCCGAGCGCTGGCTCAACTCGTATCTCAGCTCGCTCAGAACGCCGACCCCCTTGCGGACCTTGGAACCCCTGCCTCTACCCTTTCAACAAGGGGCACCAACAGCAGGCAGAGGATGCAGAGCGAGCTTGCGCTCCGAGAAGGACACTTTGCGACCAGGATGCGAGCGGCCGCCCTCAGGCGTATGGCCCCCACTGCCTTGGAGCCGGCCATGCACCAGGAGGGCCTGATGACTCGTTACCTCGAGAGGTTCGGAGGCTACCAAGGCCAGCAGCTGGTTGGGTTGCTGCAGTGGCAGCTAGCCCAAATTTCGGATATGCTAGCAGCGGACAGCCCGCAAGGCGCCGCGGATCTGGCTGCCCAGGCCATGATAATGCTGGAGCAGGTAGCGGTCGACCGTGGCCGCCACGAGCTTGGGTGGCTCTTCACTCTTCAACCAGATCCGCCTGTGAGCTTGTTCGCCACCCACCAGGCTACTCCGACAGCAGCCTTAAGACCTTTCGCCCCCCTCGCCGATGCAAAGCTGGTCTCCTGCACCATAGCCTTCATGAAAGAGTTGGACACCTTGTCGGCGAAGCGCTTGGAACTGAGCGGAGCAAAGGGAAAGCCGCCCCCTGCTCCGCCTCCCACCGACGACGGTGGTACTCCCGAGCCTCCGCTTTCAAAGAAGCAGCAGAGGGCTCGTGCCTGGGCAGCGGCGAAGAAAGCAGCCCAACCTTAGAGCATGCCCAGCCTAATTCAGCAGCCCCTCTCCCCTCCCGTTCCCGACACCTGCCGGAACGTGCTTCCTGTGAGGGGGGGGGAGCCACGACATCACGCACCACCAGCCAGGGAGACACCCGTCTCTTTTGAAGACGATGCACTCTCCTGTGCCCACGGCTCTGCACCACGACCGGGCTCTGCTTCGTCAGTCGCCCCGACACCTCGGCCGAAAGAGGAAGCTGGGCGATGTACCGCCTCCTCTGCCACGCCTGGTTTTTCTGATAAGATTGACTTTTGGGCCTGGGCCGCAGCTTTGCCTCGGCTGCTTTTGGCCACCAAGACCGCCTTTGCTCGGTTCTTTGCAGGCACCATGCACCTCCGCAGGGAAGATCATTCCCCCTCTGCCGCTCTTTTTCCTCTACCTCTGCCCCGACCGGGGGCGTTTGGCAGAGAAGACTCTGGGCATGCTAAGGTTAGTCGCCAGGTCTTGCTTGATCGAGTTCTCCATATATGCGTTATGGCCTTGAACTTCATGCACTCCAACCTGCGACCTATCCCGGCACATGTCCTGCAGAAGCCTCCCTCCCCCTGCCAATCCAATGTGTTTGTGCGCTTGGAGCTTCTGATAAGAGCGTGTTCCCGAGCCACCGACTCCCTCGACTGCGTTCCTGTATGCGCCGGCCGGCGCGGAGCGCACTTGGTCGCGAGGCTCAGCGAGCTTTCCGCCCACATTGCGCGACTTGGCCTGCAGGGCTCACCTTATCCCGGCAGTGCAAAGCTCGGCCATGTCGGCCACCGTGACGACGGGCCTCCTTCTCTCCGGCCCTACCGAGACAGCGATGCAAGCCGCATCCTTATCAAGGGTACAGGCTCTTGGGACCTTAGCGGCACCTCCTCTTCGATCCCGAACTTTTCTTGCCTTTTCGGGACCCTCTTGTGCTAACGGGCATTCCCGAGAACGACCTTCCCTACCCTGATGCCGCGGCCACTGCCAAGGAGACCATTTTGCCCCTTGTGCGCTTGTGGGATCAGAAAGGGCTCTTCCGGCTCTTTCCTGGCCCGAGGCACCCGAGGCAGCTTTGCAGGACCTTTGGTGCATATAAGTCGGACCAGCACGACAGACTCATAGGGGACCGACGTGGGCCTAACAGTCGTGAAGGCCGGGTCCTTGGACCCTCCCGCAGGCTGCCCCCTGGCAGCCTCTTGACTCAGGTTAGCGTGTCGCGTTTTACTTCTGTTCTGGTCGGGGCCTCCACCGACAGGGCCGACTTTTACCACCAAGCCCTTATAAGTGACGCACGCGCGGCTTCGAACTGCATCGGGCCCCCGCTTTCTGTTGAAGACCTCCAGGGCACTGCTGCCCTCGCCCGCCTTCTCAAGCCGCCCCTGAAGCGGAAGTGTTCCCTGCTTGCTGGGCTTCACGACAGGTCCCGCTTTTATGCTGCCTTCGGGACCCTGTTCCAAGGGGACCACGGAGGGGTCGAGTACGCGACTTCAGCCCATCAGGCGTTGCTTCGCGAGCATGGGCTCCTGCATCCCGGCTCCCGCCTCCTTGGGCAACACGCCGTGCCGCGCACCCCGTGCTACGAGGCTTTAGTCATTGATGATTATTTTAGCCTCTCCGTCGAGTGCCTCGATGACTTTGCCGAGTGTCCTTCCGAGGCCCTTCCACAGAAACTTCTCCAGGCCGAGTCGACGCAGAGGGTCCTTACCCAAGCCGCGTATGCTTCCGAAGATGTGCAAGGCTCCCCTGCTAAGGACCTGCTTGGAGCCCTCACCTACCAGGTTGCCGGCGCCTACGTTGACTCCTCCGTGCAATCTGTTCGTGAGGGGCAGATCCTTGTTGGAGCGCCGCCAGGCAAACGCCTCGCCCTCGCGTTCCTGTCTCTAAAAGCCTCCCCGCTGCCGGGCATTTCGAAGGAACTTGCTGCTGCCTTCTCTGGCTCCTGGACTTCTGCTCTGCTCTTCCGGAAGCCCCTTGCAGCCTGCCTCGGTTCCTTCTTCAAACTCGGCCTTGGCCACGTGTCTGGCCACCCCGGGTCCGACGTCGTCCCACTCTCTAGGACCCAAGCTCAGGAGCTTGTGCTCCTTGCGGTCCTTTCTCCCATCGCTGTGTCCAATGTTGCCCTGCCTCATTCCAAAAGGATCTTTTGCACTGACGCCTCACTGAAGAAAGGGGCTGTTGTCAGCGCTCGCGTCTCGCGGCCTGTTGCTGAGGCTCTGTGGGCCCATGCCAGCCGACGGGGCCAGTACACTCTGCTGTCCGGGACTACTTCTGCCCTGGATCCTACCGACGCCTGCCCGAGCACCGCTCCTTCCTGGGGCCTTACTGGCCGAGGTCCCGCGACTGAGAGCACCCTCGAGTCTCCTGTTGGGACCTGCCTTGCCGACCCCCGTACCCGGCCTCTTGGTCTTGATTTTGACTTCCTAGAGGTTGGATGCTCTGCTGGTGCTCCCGCTGCCGCGAGGGATTTAGGACTTAAGGTTGGGCCGAGCTTTCATACCAGCTCCTCGCCTGAGCTTGCCGCTGATGATCCTCAGGTCCTTGACCTTCTTCTTCATCTTATCGCAAACGGCCGCCTTCGCTCACTCCTCTGCATGCTGTGTCCCTCCTGGGGCTTTCCCCTGGATCTCCCACCGGGATCGGTCGCTTCGGAAACAAGCAGACACGTCGGGAAAGAAGGAACGCCGCGCTCTCCGTGCCCTTGTTCTGCTCAGGACCTGTGCCTCCTACGGTGTGCCCTGCATCCTGGTTCACCAGCGTAAGTCCGGGATCTGCCGGCACCCATCCTTCCTTCGATGCCTCGAGCTGCAGACGGCAACCTCTGGGAGCTATCGTGGCTGTGTTTTCGGCGGGCCCGGGACCTCAGACCTTGGCTGGGTTGCTGTTTGGACTCCCACCCCCGGCCTTGATCGCAAGTGCACCTGCAAGTTCCACGAAAAAGGGAATGATCGTTCTGTGTTCCCTTCTTTCTCTTCCGAAGGTGCTCGGGCTATTGTTTCCTGTCTCTGGGCCGGAGCTCAACTTGTCGAGCCTTCCGAGGAGCCCGCCTGTGGGCTTGAAAGTGCCTTGGTTAACGATGTCCTCTTGACTTCCAGGTGGCGGGCCGATAGGACCTGGCGGTGGCGGCAGCGGCGGCACATCAACGTGCTTGAGTCTGAAGCCGCTCTTCAGCTTTACAAGGACCTCGTTGTCCACGGAGGCGACCTGCGTTTTAGCCTCCTCACTGATTCCAGTGTTGTCCTCGGCTCCCACAGAAAGGGCCGGTCCACTGCGTTTCTCCTCGCGCCATCGCTGCGCCGGGCTTCTGCGATCCTTCTCGCCGGGGGCTTGTATCCCTCTTTGCAGTTCGCCCCCACCAGGCTGAACCCGGCTGACGACCGACACGTGACAAGCGTTGCCGCGAAGCGTGCGGGGTCCCTCTGCATGAGACGGTTGACCCCTGGTCCCTTGCTGGCTTCAGCCACCTGTCAAGAGCCCGCGCCAATTGGGTCAGGCTGTTCCTTCTGGTTGGCTCTCCTCGGCCGTCCTCTCCTGCATCACGCCTGCGGGCTCTCTGGAACTTTCCTCGAGACTCCCGCTTTTACTGCAGGTGTTTCTCTGCCTTCTCGACTTTGACTCCACCCTCGGCTTCCCAGGCGAAGGCCCGAGCCTCCTTTGGATTTTCCTCACCTTTTGGATTTATGGAGGCCCTCGCTCTGTGTTCGGCGTTCTCGCTCCCAGAAACGCCGCCGACCTTCTGCGCCAACGCGGACGTGCTCCTGGCCTCCTTCCCTCTGGTCGACCGGTTCAACCTAGGACTAAGGCTAATAGGGGCCCCCTGACCGCAGCCTTTTCGCAATGGCTTTCTGAGGTGCTTCTGTGGAGGGCCGACCTGGCGAAGCCAGAATTGCTTGTGTTTTGCGGGCCTTAAAATGGGGTCGCCCGACAGCCCCATAACTGTGCAGCTTTGAGATCGTACAAAGACAGGGAATTTTTCCAGAGGTGACTCTAGCATCTCTGAACAGAGCAGATCAAGCCATGCCATGCAGAGTTATGGTATCGAGAAGGTCGGCCGGAACAGATCATACAAGAGCGGCGGAATTTTCTGGAAGGCATCTCCACCAGATCTGAACAGGACTTCTTGAGCTGTGTAGAGTTATGGTATCGAGAGGTGCGGCTGACGGTTCGGAATTTGTGCACGGTGCTTAACTCCAAAACCCCTCATGCACGACATGGGCTCACCTGGCTCTTGCCAGATTTTTTTTGCTCTTTTAGCAGAGACCCATTTGTAACATTCCTTGCCTCTGCCTTGCTTCTGGTTGCATTTGCTGTTGCTGGAACGGCTGTTGCGTCCCCTCAAACAGTCCGAACTGCACTTTTCGCTGCCGGAAGTTGCGCCTCTACTTCAATTTCTTTTTGCTCTCTGAGTCTGTGCGAGCGTCAAATCGGGTTTTTTTTAAAAAAAAACTTTTGCAAGCAAACACCATTCTTTCCAATGCTTGGATTAGAAGATGATTGTGGCTACATCTTAATAAAAGGTATCAAGACCAATGAATTGCTTTTTTGGTTGCGTGTCTCTTTGCGCAGGTTGCATCCGCTGTCACAAACATCGGTCTTCGGAGGTCTTGCGCCTCAGCACGGACGCACAACATCGCAACAGGCGCTTCAAGGGACTTTGTTGCTCAGCAAATTCCACCACATCTCTGCGCAACACAGACCCGTGCCACCCCTCCGCAACACAGGTCCGTGTATTTTCTGATTTCGGACAGGATTCTGCGCCTGTTTGGAAAAAGTGTCATTTGATCTTTGGTGTTTTTCGGTCTGCCTCAAATGTTAGAAGTGCTTTTGAATCAGATTAGTGACCGCACTCGTTCTGTCTCGTTTCGTTTTGCTTCGAATGTTTTCAGCTCAAGTGAAAGATGCACACTCTGTTTTTCTTGGAAGCGGACTTCGGCCTCGCCTGTGTAAGGTAGAAGTTAAGAGTTCTTCTGGAAGGCACCTGTGCCAAGAAAGCATCAAAGTTACCTGTTTGGACCAGATCCTATTTGTCCGAAAAGTCTGCCTGCAGCTCAAAGGTGGAAGTGTTCTAGCTGCTGTGTCTGGAACACCTGTTCGGCCACCAGTGCCGCCGATGTCCACTTTGGATGCGGACCAACTGCAGCACACGCGGCTCCAATTGTGGGGTCGAACAAGCTAAGCAATTTGGCTTCGCTTGAGTGGCTCCCCTCTGTTCTCTCATGTCTTTCACTTCCACAGGCAAGCTGTCTGTTGGAAATTCTTGTTCTTGGAGAATGATTTTTCCACACTGGATGCCTGCCTGTGGGCGAGTCGCCTTGATGTAGCAGTGTGTGTGGAATGCACGGGCTTGGCTTGGGCCCCAACATGCGAAATTCGCGACCCCAAAACAGGGGCCGCCAAGCGGCCCCGATTTTGGGGTCCTCTAGTTGCCAGTCAAAATATGTTAAAGGAGGTTGGCTGCATTTCGCGGCTCCTTTTCTGGGGCCGCGAGACGGCCCCATTTTTGGGGTCGCAAGTTTGATTCCTGCACCCACAGCGGCTGAATCTCGTCAGCTGTGCATGTCATTGATTGTATTGACTTTGGGGAGCGTCTGGTGGAGGACCGTTTGGAAGGTCGGAACTTGTCCAAAGCAGCTGTGTTGCTTGCCCTTAATGGTGCTGCAGCCAGCGGAGTGCAACTGTGGAGGGCCGACCTGGCGAAGCCAGAATTGCTTGTGTTTTGCGGGCCTTAAAATGGGGTCGCCCGACAGCCCCATAACTGTGCAGCTTTGAGATCGTACAAAGACAGGGAATTTTTCCAGAGGTGACTCTAGCATCTCTGAACAGAGCAGATCAAGCCATGCCATGCAGAGTTATGGTATCGAGAAGGTCGGCCGGAACAGATCATACAAGAGCGGCGGAATTTTCTGGAAGGCATCTCCACCAGATCTGAACAGGACTTCTTGAGCTGTGTAGAGTTATGGTATCGAGAGGTGCGGCTGACGGTTCGGAATTTGTGCACGGTGCTTAACTCCAAAACCCCTCATGCACGACATGGGCTCACCTGGCTCTTGCCAGATTTTTTTTTGCTCTTTTAGCAGAGACCCATTTGTAACATTCCTTGCCTCTGCCTTGCTTCTGGTTGCATTTGCTGTTGCTGGAACGGCTGTTGCGTCCCCTCAAACAGTCCGAACTGCACTTTTCGCTGCCGGAAGTTGCGCCTCTACTTCAATTTCTTTTTGCTCTCTGAGTCTGTGCGAGCGTCAAATCGGGTTTTTTTTAAAAAAAACTTTTGCAAGCAAACACCATTCTTTCCAATGCTTGGATTAGAAGATGATTGTGGCTACATCTTAATAAAAGGTATCAAGACCAATGAATTGCTTTTTTGGTTGCGTGTCTCTTTGCGCAGGTTGCATCCGCTGTCACAAACCTCGGTCTTCGGAGGTCTTGCGCCTCAGCACGGACGCACAACATCGCAACAGGCGCTTCAAGGGACTTTGTTGCTCAGCAAATTCCACCACATCTCTGCGCAACACAGACCCGTGCCACCCCTCCGCAACACAGGTCCGTGTATTTTCTGATTTCGGACAGGATTCTGCGCCTGTTTGGAAAAAGTGTCATTTGATCTTTGGTGTTTTTCGGTCTGCCTCAAATGTTAGAAGTGTTTTTGAATCAGATTAGTGACCGCACTCGTTCTGTCTCGTTTCGTGTTGCTTCGAATGTTTTCAGCTCAAGTGAAAGATGCACACTCTGTTTTTCTTGGAAGCGGACTTCGGCCTCGCCTGTGTAAGGTAGAAGTTAAGAGTTCTTCTGGAAGGCACCTGTGCCAAGAAAGCATCAAAGTTACCTGTTTGGACCAGATCCTATTTGTCCGAAAAGTCCGCCTGCAGCTCAAAGGTGGAAGTGTTCTAGCTGCTGTGTCTGGAACACCTGTTGCGCCACCAGTGCCGCCGATGTCCACTTTGGATGCGGACCAACTGCAGCACACGCGGCTCCAATTGTGGGGTCGAACAAGCTAAGCAATTTGGCTTCGCTTGAGTGGCCCCCCTCTGTTGGTGCTACCCTGGAACAGCTGCTGCAGAGGAGGCCTTTTGACCACGAAGCTTTCTGCGAATACCTTGTTGCCTTCGGCAATGACCTCTACGCTTCTGGAAGACCTTATTGGCATTTCGCTGAAACTATCAATTCTTTGACCTCCCTAAAGCCTTCACTCCGACGTCAAGTTCAGGGAGCCTGGGACCTCGCTTATACGTGGCTGGCAGAGGAACCGTATGTGCACCATACTGCTATGCCGGCTCAGGTCCTCGTCGCTGTCCTTAGCACTTGCCTTTTGTGGGGCTGGATCAAGGAGGCCGGGATTTTCGCGCTCTGCTGGGGAGCGCTTCTTCGTGCTGGCGAAGCTGTAAAGGCTACAAGGAGGGATGTCGTCTTCCCCTCCGACGCCCTCTGGGGTCAAACCTATGTCCTCATTAAGATCCAGGAGCCGAAGACTCGTGGCCGAGCTGCCCGTCACCAAAGCGCCAAGCTGGAACCGTACGACCTCATTGAGGTCTGCCGACTCGCCTTTGAAGCCCTACCAAAAGGCGCAAAGCTTGGGCCGATGACTCCGCAGACTCTGCGCCGCCGCCTTTACGATGTCTTGACGCGGCTTGGGATGCCAAGGTCTGGTGGGAGCGAGCGCCCTCTAGACCTTGGGTCCCTTAGACCTGGTGGTGCCACTTATTTGCTCCAACAAACTGAGGACTCCGAGCTTGTCAGAAGACGAGGCCGCTGGATATCTCACCGTGTCATGGAGATCTACCTGCAGGAGGTCAGTGCGTCTACTTTTCTGGCAGACTTGGCGCCGACCGCTCGCGAGCTAGTTCTTGCGGCGTCCTCGGCTTTCCCCGACCTTTTGCGAAAGGCACGCGATTGGACGAGAGCAGGTATTCCTCCTGCCGTATGGTTTTCCCTTTGGCCTCATCTCTGAATGTGCACCTGGTGACTGAATATTCTGGGGGCTTTTGGGCCTTCTTTATTTCTCCGCCTTGCTGATGTACAATTCCAGCGCAGGGCATGTCACCAGGAAGCAATTCCATCGGAGGAAAAGATTGAGTGCGAGCTTCTGGACATTAGAAGCGAGCCACGATATGTTTGAACGGGGCTCAAGAACCCGCCCGACCCTCCCGAGAGATCGCCAACAGGGCCTTCTTTATTTCTCCGCCTTGCTGATGTACAATTCCAGCGCAGGGCATGTCACCAGGAAGCAATTCCATCGGAGGAAAAGATTGAGTGCGAGCTTCTGATCATTTTCGCTGGCATTTGCAAGGCAAAACCCAAAATCGTAACGTGCTTCGCGCGTGCAAAAAAAGACTCTCCAATATTTCTCTGGCGCACGAAGCACGTTACGATTTCGAGTTTTCCCTTGCAAAGGCCAGCCAATTCGACCGTAACGCGCCTAAAGCACGTTACGATTGGGCGCCGTGCTACTGTAAAACACCAGATTTCGCTATCACACAGGCCTGGAACTGTGGAAACAGTGCGATTTCTACGCAAGATGCTGCTAGAGCAGGGCTGGACCTGTGAAAATAATGCAACCTCGATGGAAGATGTGCGCCGCACCGCTAAGGAATGCCATACTTTCGCCGTCAAACATGCCTGGGACTAGAATGACTAGAAGCGAATTGTGGGACCGCCGTGCAGATTGTTTGTGGGCTCGGCGAGTAAACCGGAAGTGAAAGCATCAGACGTGTTGCTGTGTGGTCGTCACCCAAAGACTGAAACCAAGAAACCTGTCTGGTGGGCTCCGAGGCATGCAAACTGGAAGTGAAAGCATCAGACGTGCGTTTATGTGGTTTTTCACCCAACCTGGAACCCAGAGACCATGTTTTCAGTCAATGTGTAGAGTGTAGAAGTTTCTTGGAGTCGGTCTTCTTGCTTCCGAGGGCCCTGACGGACGCACTTTCTTCTCCTTCCACATTGAGGGGCGTCTGGCACGTTACGATCTGCGCGTCTCAGTTTCCAGTTCAATTTTCGGAACCTCGGACAACTGAGTGATCGAGTGAGCGCGGCAAGGTGTGTGTGTGTGTGTGTGTGTGTGTGAGTACGTGCAGGGGGAATGACTTTGGCAGCTATGCAGCTCGGCGGTTCTGTACAAAGCCCCGGAAGCACCTGCAAGAGCTTTTGCCGGGCTTATTGTCCTGTTTGCCATGCTTTGAATTGAGCTGGAATGTGTCCCCTGGTTTTGGGTCCGAAAAATGGGTATGGTTTGGGGTCCGCAGGGGGTGGCCTCCCCAGTTGCATGCAATTGGTAAGACTACATGTGCCAAGTTCAACTTGCCTGTTGAAAGCCAATGTGTGTTCAAAACAAGCAGTAACTGGGTGCTTCACTTGTCCAGCTGCATCTAGAGAAGAACTGGTGGCATTGGACGGGATTTCTCGATCCGTGTCCAGTTTGCGACTCCAAGAACGAGCTCGAGAGTGGTTCTCCGGCACCAAAATGCGGGCCCAAAAACGGGCCCGTTTTCTGAGCCTTCGGTAATTGTGCCAGTACTAGCAGGCTCCAGAAACAGGCCCGGATTCCGGGCCCATTTTTGGCCCCGCTTTTCACCCTTTCTGGATGCAGGTTTGACAAAATGTTGCAAGCAGGTAATTGCTGTGAAGGTCACAATCTTTCACAGTTTCTCTCTGGTTTACGCAGCCAACGTGGCAGCTTGAGCTGCTGTAGGCAGAATTGAGAGACAACGACAGCAACAATGTTGTGCAGCTATGCAATTGATCAAACGAAGCAAAATAATCCGGCACTGGGGCGGCCAGGTGTGAAAGCCGCTGTTTTTGATTGGGTTTTGCGTCCCAAAAACGGCCCCGAAGATTTTACAGGTGAACCCAACTTTCTATGCCGCGTTTGCGACACTTGGCAAACCAGGCAGTGCCTGCAGAGCAGCTGAAAGCAATCAAAAAAGCTCGCCAAGATGCCAGCAATCCGGCTTTGGAGCTCTCGACATTTCGCAGCAGGATCGTGAACTCGGCTTCTCCGAACAATAGAACCAACCAGAAGAGGTCGGGAAAATGCGATTTTTTATGGAAAGTGCGCATTGCGCCACAGCAGGAGACGCAGAACAGAACGGTTCTAAGCGTTTTACAGTAGCGCGGCGCGCATTCATAACGTGCTTTAGGCACGTTATGATCATTTTCGCTGGCATTTGCAAGGCAAAACCCAAAATCGTAACGTGCTTCGCGCGTGCAAAAAAAGACTCTCCAATATTTCTCTGGCGCACGAAGCACGTTACGATTTCGAGTTTTCCCTTGCAAAGGCCAGCCAATTCGACCGTAACGCGCCTAAAGCACGTTACGATTGGGCGCCGTGCTACTGTAAAACACCAGATTTCGCTATCACACAGGCCTGGAACTGTGGAAACAGTGCGATTTCTACGCAAGATGCTGCTAGAGCAGGGCTGGACCTGTGAAAATAATGCAACCTCGATGGAAGATGTGCGCCGCACCACTAAGGAATGCCATACTTTCGCCGTCAAACATGCCTGGGACTAGAAGCGAATTGTGGGACCGCCGTGCAGATTGTTTGTGGGCTCGGCGAGTAAACCGGAAGTGAAAGCATCAGACGTGTTGCTGTGTGGTCGTCACCCAAAGACTGAAACCAAGAAACCTGTCTGGTGGGCTCCGAGGCATGCAAACTGGAAGTGAAAGCATCAGACGTGCGTTTATGTGGTTTTTCACCCAACCTGGAACCCAGAGACCATGTTTTCAGTCAATGTGTAGAGTGTAGAAGTTTCTTGGAGTCGGTCTTCTTGCTTCCGAGGGCCCTGACGGACGCACTTTCTTTTCCTTCCACATTGAGGGGCGTCTGGCACGTTACGATCTGCACGTCTCAGTTTCCAGTTCAATTTTCGGAACCTCGGACAACTGAGTGATCGAGTGAGCGCGGCAAGGTGTGTGTGTGTGTGAGTACGTGCAGGGGGAATGACTTTGGCAGCCATGCAGCTCGGCGGTTCTGTACAAAGCCCCGGAAGCACCTGCAAGAGCTTTTGCCGGGCTTATTGTCCTGTTTGCCATGCTTTGAATTGAGCTGGAATGTGTCCCCTGGTTTTGGGTCCGAAAAATGGGTATGGTTTGGGGTCCGCAGGGGGTGGCCTCCCCAGTTGCATGCAATTGGTAAGACTACATGTGCCAAGTTCAACTTGCCTGTTGAAAGCCAATGTGTGTTCAAAACAAGCAGTAACTGGGTGCTTCACTTGTCCAGCTGCATCTAGAGAAGAACTGGTGGCATTGGACGGGATTTCTCGATCCGTGTCCAGTTTGCGACTCCAAGAACGAGCTCGAGAGTGGTTCTCCGGCACCAAAATGCGGGCCCAAAAACGGGCCCGTTTTCTGAGCCTTCGGTAATTGTGCCAGTTCTAGCAGGCTCCAGAAACAGGCCCGGATTCCGGGCCCATTTTTGGCCCCGCTTTTCACCCTTTCTGGATGCAGGTTTGACAAAATGTTGCAAGCAGGTAATTGCTGTGAAGGTCACAATCTTTCACAGTTTCTCTCTTGTTTACGCAGCCAACGTGGCAGCTTGAGCTGCTGTAGGCAGAATTGAGAGACAACGACAGCAACAATGTTGTGCAGCTATGCAATTGATCAAACGAAGCAAAATAATCCGGCACTGTAACCCAGGTTTGAACCCAGGTTTGTGGAACCCGGGTTTAAGGAACCCGGGTGTAAGGAACCCAGGTTTAACCCAGGTTCAAACCCAGGTTACCAGGTTCCCAGGTTTGAAACCCCAGGTTCTAACCCAGGTTTAAACCCAGGTTTGAACCCAGTTTGAAACCCAGGTTCGAGCCCAGGTTTGGAACCCAAGTTTACAGCACCCAGGTTTAACCCAGGTTCAAAACCCAACCCAGGTTTGAAACCCAGGTTCTATCCCAGATTTGGAACCCAGGTTTAAAACCCAGATTTAAACCCAGGTTGTAACCCAGGTTTGAGACCCAGGTTCTAACCCAGGTGTGGAACCCAAGTTTGAAGCACCCAGGTTTAACCCTGCAAACCCAGGTAAAAACCCAGGTTCAAACCCAGGTTACCCAGGAGGGATTCAAGGCAGGCCTAGGATTGGTTTGAAGAAAGGCTCAAGGGAGGCCTGAGGAAAAGACCTGAAGGAGGACCTTCTTCGACACGAAATCGCTCAAAGTAGTTTGAAAAGCGAATTTCAGAAGTAGAAACAAAATCAGAGACACACAAAGGCCGCATAAAAGCGTTCAGCGAAGCTCGTCTTGAAAGCTCAATGGTGGGGCTGCGCCCCCCAATTTCCCCCAACCCCCCCGCTTTTTGTAAATTGCAAACTCCCCGCGCCCTTTGAAGCCGCCACCTTTTGCCTTCAACTCCAAACCCAAACCATACAAAGTGAATTTTCAAAAAGAACGTGAACAGACGACTTTCAACACAACAGCAGATGCCACACGAAATCGCCTAAGATGGTTCAAAAGGGAAGAAAAAACATGCCCAGGGGCTGCGCCCCCCCAACCCCCGCTTTTGTTCATTGCAAACTCTCCGCGGCTTCAACTCCCAACCGTTCTTCAACACAAAAGCACATGCCACGCGATATCGCTTGCGGGTCCAGAGCAGAAACATGAAAATGAAAGAGACACACAAAGGCCGCACAGCATCGAGCCCAGCTGCATCTACGGGGGCCGGATAAAACGCTGACTGGGCGACGCGGACAATCCATGACGGCCAGCTGTTTCTTCCGGGTCTTTGACACGCTCAACCCCTATGCGGTTACACTTGATGACGAGGATGGTTGTAAGCTCTCCTTGTATGGATTGCGGGCATACGGGGGGAAGGCGACGGTACTCTATGATGGCTTCGAGGACACGAGGTTCCGTGGCAGGCAATATCATAATCCTCTGTTCATGTAACCAGATCGGAACCTCCAATCAGGCATCCTACGAAAGCTCTCCCACGTTCCAGGTCATCACTCTGAGTCTCGCTCCTTTCCGGCAGTCCGGCGTGGTAGAGCGGCTCAGAGTCCCCAAAGTGCACTTTCGGGGCCTCTATACTCTATACGTGGTGGTGTGCTGAGAAACGGGCCTGAGATCTGCGCAACGCCTGTTTGCTTCCCTGAGCACGGTTCCTGGCAGAAGATTGCGCTGCCTCGGAGGCGCGTTGCGCCAGAGCTTCTCGTCCAGACCCTTCGCCGGGATTGGCGGGCACAGTGGGACAACTGCACGATTTCGGCAGTCAGCAGTGTGGTCGCGCGTGCTTGAACAAAAATGCAGACAATTCCATTGGTTCATCTTGATGTCGACCGCGGCATGTCTTGTTTGCCGACCTTCATCTTTGTTTGAGCCCCGTGACGAGGTCTAGAAAAGCCTCCACTCTTCGATTTCAGCCGTATTCCTTTCGGCCACAAAACATCTTCTAACTGATCCTGTCTTCTGCATCCTGGTGGATCTTCGGGAAATCTGGATCCGAAATTGTCCGCTTGCAGAAAGCTAGGACAGGCAGACTCTACGATCCGCCGCAGTTTGATTCGAGATTATATGCTGCAGGGTGTGAGGATACAGACGAGGGAACCTGAACGAGCCCGGGCACATGATTTCACCCATGGGACAAAGCCGGTGGTATAATACTCAGCTGCCAACTGAATTTGATTGACTGCGGCATGTCTGGGACCTTCCACCGTTCTAATAGTGTTTTACTACCCAAAGGGTGCGTAAGTGGGTTCCCTTGGTTTTTGCAGCAATTGGGGTGGGTTCCCTGTGGGTTCCCTTGTTTTCTGCAGCACTTCAGGTGGGCTACATATGGGTTCCCTTGTTTTTTGCAGCATTTCGGGTGGGTCTGCGAATGTTCTTCACTCAGCTTTCTTGTAGATTCCCATGGTTTTTGCAGCATGGACGGTGGGTTCCCTGTGGGTTCCCTGTGGGTTCCCTGGTTCTTGCAGCATTTTTAAGTGGGTTCCCATGGTTTTTAACAGTATCGACGGTGGGTTCTTTGTTGGGTTCCTTGGTTTTTTGCAGCATTTGAAGTGGGTTCCCATGGTTTTCCAGTATATGTCGCTCAAAGGTCTGGGCGGGCTCCCTTGGCTTTTGCAGCATGTCAGCTGGGTTCCCCTGTGGGTTCCTTAGTTTTGCGGCATTCTTAATGGGGCACATGGTTTAACAGCATCGACGGTGGGTTCCCTGTGGGTTCCTTGCTTTTTGCAGTTGCAAGTGGGTTCCCATGGTTTTCCCAGCATATATTGCACAAAGGTTTGGGCGGGCTCCCTTGGCTCTTGCAGTGTGTCAGCTCGGTTCCCTGTGGGGTACATGTGGGTTCCCATGGTTTCTCCAGCTCGCGCAGTATGTTTCAGAGAAGAATGGAACTGAAGAACATGTTCAGGACAGTGGCTGCAGGCGTGGCCCAGTTCCATCGCACATATTGCGCTGCGTTTGGATTTGCTGCTTTGAAGTAAGGCTGCAAAAAGCACGTCTGCTGTTTGCAGTTTGGGTCGAGATCAAAGACGTTAAACAGGCTCACCTCTGATGCACATGAGGCTCGCCGCCCTCCTATTGTAATGCAATGGATAAGCTTGCTGCGGCTAAATGCTGGCACGCTGATGCGAGGATTTTGCGGCAGGTACTGGCAGATGTTAATCTCAGCTTGTAGCTTCAACTGTTTCGATTGCTTGCTGTACGTGCGCGGTGCTTTGCGTCTGGAAGCTCCACTTGCAGGAGCTCTTTTTTCCTACAGAATCGTAGGAAGCCTCGAAGGGCTTCCCCTGTAATCTCCCGAAGAAACGCCCAACAACGTGTCACAGCCCCACACGTCCCACAGAAATGCTTTTGCAGCTTCTCCATCACACTTCTTGCTCCACTGGAAATGCAAGTCACGCCACCCACACTGTCATTTTTGGCGTAAGCGGGCCCTAGTAAACATCTAACAAACAACAAACACACAAAAACAGCGGTGAAACGGAAGAAGTTCGTGTTTAGCTTGAAAAGAAAGCCCTATCCAGCGACTCAAGTGAAAAAGAAGCGAGTGTTGTGCTTTTGCTAGAATGGGTGCAGCTCACGAATGCACACTGGGCCTGTGTCGTGGGCGCAGCCGCATAGAGCCAACACAACCAGAACTTGTGGGAGCTCTACTCGGACAAGGTGGCACGACTGAGTGCGTTTCGAAGCAAACTAGCAAGTTCAATCTGGCATCCCAACCCTGCCATGAGGTGTGGCGGCAAGAGAGTCAAAGAGATGTTCCACTCACTGCTGGGGGGTGTTTGAACCTTGAGTCCGCAACTCTATGTTCCGAACTCAGAGTTCTCGGAGTTCGAACTCAGAGTTCAGGGCCGAGAACTCAGAGTTCGAACATTTATGTTCCCCCGAACTTGGAGTTCGAACTCTGAGTTGAACTCGGAGTTGAACTTGTCTCGGAACTTCCCTCAGAGTTGAACTCGAGTTCGAACTCCAGATCAAGACTGTTCAAACTCCAAGTTCGAATCTTGAACACTGATGTTCGAACTCTGAGTTCGAACACCGGTGTTCAAACTCTGAGTTCGAACACCAGTGTTCGAACCCAGAGTTCAAATTCCGGTGTTCGAACCTGAGTTCGAGGTTTCGAACCCAGAGTTCAAACGCGAACCTGTTCAAACACCGTGGTTTGGTATGGTTTTGAAAGGTTTCTTTTCTTCGCTTTTTTACCACCCAAAAGCGTTTTCGTGTGGCTTTCTCCTTCTTCTTTTCAGTAGTATTAGTGGTATTAGTAGTATTGATAGTATTAATAATTAATAGTATTAATAGTAGAGAAAAGAATTAATAGTATTAATAGTAAAAAAGTATTAATAGTAATAATAGTTTTACTAGTGTTACTAGTAGTATTAATGGTATTAATAGTACTGGATAGTAGTATAGTAGTATCTGTAATTTTAGGAAGTGTAGCATTAATAGTATTAGTCGTAAGTTTTTTTGCAGTAATAAAATTAGTAGTACTAGCAGGGTTCAAACACCGGTGTTTGAACTCAACTTGCGTTCCAAATGTTTGAACTCAGGGTTTTTTAGTAGTGTTAGTAGTGTTAGTAGTGTTAGTAGTATTAATAGTGTTAATAGTATTAATAGTATTAATAGTATTAGTAGTATTAGTAGTATTAACAGTATTAATAGTATTAGTAGTATGAATAGTAGTAGATAGTAGTAAGTGTAATATTAGGTGCGAACGGACTGCGATGCCTTGTCAAGTTCTAAGGTGTCACTATAAGAGCTGTGAGCAAGACCGTGTAAAGTGCAAGAGAAGGGGGCACGCTACGCGTCCCTCGACTCTAGGGGGCATGCTACGCATCCCTCATCTTTACCTTTCTATGTGACCGCCAACGCAACGTTTGGCTCAAGTCAATGCCCATAGCTAAGTGCTATATGTGTCTTCTATCCTGAGCAATCAGAGCTATCCCGTTGCACAGACGAACCGCCGCCGGCAGTGAGTGCAAAAGGAACGGCCGCCGGTTCTGCCTGCATAGGATCGCACGTGTGGAAGTAAGAGGGAGAGACAGGGTCCAGTCTGTGGAGAGTGCTAGCCAGCCACACCTACATTCATTACAGCTCTGGTGGGGAGAGCAGCAACCAAGTCGAGATCAATCCCCCACGCAGGTTATCAGCCGTACGCGGCTCTGCCTTTCTACAGCAACGACTACTTGATCTACTACGACCACAATGAACTCAGGATCAAGCCAAGATACGACAATGACTTTCGGTGCCGATGTGGCAGCGCCAGCCGTTGGTGAGTCAACAGCTGATGACACAGTGGTGCAATCCGTTGATAGCTCCACGGAAGATGACAAAGGTCAATCTTCTGCGCTTGCCATTGCAAAGGCAGTTCCCAAGGGGAAAGCAAAGAGTCTACCAAGAGCATCTACGCCTTCGCGTCCGACATCCACAGGTTCGAGGACGGGCAAGGCTTCAGAACGACGGGCCGAAGCGTCTGGTTTTCAGGCACCTCGGACTACGTCCAGGGCCAAGGACAAAGGAGTCAAGACCTTGGAAAAGAAGTCAAGACCATCATCTTCGAGAAGCTCTTCAGCACGATCGAGGACTTCGGCTACTCGTGGGCGTGACAAGTCCATGACTTGGAATCGGATGGTTACCAATCAACCACGCGATGCTGACGATCTGGACATGACTCTGGATACGATTCCTGCACGTGGTGATGCGTCGTCCGTAGCTACGCCTGCCATAGCTGATGGTCCGAATGCCTACCAGGAACTGACGATTTCGCAACAGTTCGAAGCATCGAACCTTGCACAGCAGATGTACTATCGCAGTCAGGTGCAAGAATACGAAGGAATCGTCCAGACCCTGATGGACAAGATCAAGGAGATGCAACAAGAAGATGAAGGATCTGGAATTCGCATTGAAGAATTGGAACGACAACGTGACCATGCATGCTTAGCCATGAGGCACATCAACAATGTCAATCAGGAGATGAAGCGAGACTATGAAACAGCTTTGTTTCGCATGGATGAACAGAACTCTGCTCAACAACGTCAAGCACATGCCGTTGCCGAGGAGTTAGCTCAACAGCTACACGTGTTCCGCACGGAGGCAGCCACTAACTTTGTGCAGTTGGAGGCAAGAGCGCAAGGCGATGGTGAGCTTATGGCACGTGAGTATGAGCGTCTGACTCATGAACTTCATGAACACGCCAGAGAGAACTTGGTCCTCCGGTCAAACACAGCAAGTTCGGAACAAGCCTTACAAGCAATGCAGGAACGATTCCACTTGGTCAAGAACCAGGAGTTGCGGGCTGTGAACGAGATCCAAGGGCTAGCTGGAAACAGCGCAGCCATTGATCAAGAACGATTTCGGCTTCGCGAACGTCTTGGTGAAGAGGAAGAGTACCGCAAAATGGCTGTGAAGAGGATGCAAGAAGCAGAGGACCGACTTCATCAGAATGAAGATCATGCAAGGCGATCATTGCCTACCTTGCACGACGAGCTGAGTGAACTCAGGAAAACGCTCAAAGCACAAGAAGATCTTCAAGCGAGGACACGCAGCGAATTGGAGGCAGCGCGAAACTCCAATCAAGGAGGAGCGACGCGACCTTCGAGCATGCCCATGTCTTCGAGGACTACTGAGTCTGGCTGGGAGCACGTAGGAAAGGAAGTAATGCCTGCATTTTCCGTAGGAGATGAGGTACGATCCCCTGAAATACGGTCCCCAAGTCAAGTTAGTCCAGTCGCCAAAGAGAAGTTCGCATTCTCGGAATCGGACAAGGACAAGAACCTTGTGATGGATGGAATTCCATTCACCGGTGGAAACTTCTTCACTGGCCGCAGTTCCATGCCAATCGTGGCGGATGCAATGCCCGAGCACTACGTGCCAGGTATTAGCAGCCCAGCACTTGCGCGTTCCACGCCTAGTGCAGCCACTTTGTTTGGCATACCAAGCGGATTTCATGGAAAAGGTGATGCGGCAGCCGTGCGTGATCGACAGCTACGCGAACTCTTGGGGGATCGCGGGATGTTGGGATCGAAGTCCACAGCATCGGCCAGCTCCTCAAGACCTGTTGGTATCGACGGTGTTACCGCATCTACGAAGGGTAACGACCTCATCGGTCCCCCTATTGCCTATGACGATTCCATTCATGAAGCAAGAAGACGTCAAATCGAGAAAGAGGTCGCGGAACGGTACGAGGAGAAGATTGCCGATCTGCGAAGCGAAGTACTCAAGGCCCAGAAAGCCGAACAACGTCTCAGAGCTGATCGTGATGAATGGAAGTTATTCGCTGAAACGATTCAGGAGGATAATGGAGACGGTGACGGTGACGAGGGTGGCGACGAGAACGAAGATGGAGAGCACGATGAAGGAACCGGCACGGGGTATGACCCTCCTGATCCGCCTGACGATGATGATGATAAGAAGAAAAACGGTGGAGGCAAACCTGAATCGGATCCTGGCTCGCATGCACGTGATCCTGATGGAGATGCGGATCCTGAAGTCACAGAGGTGAGAATTTCCAGGAGGGAAGCCGACAAAGTGACCGTTCCTCCATGGCCTACTCTCACTCATCTCAACAACTGGCGATCTGTGTGCACGGCCAATGTCTTAGGGGCATCAGCCGACCCACATCATGAGGACTGGATGTTATGGCTGGCACCAGCGTTCAACCCATTCCCTGATGTCGAAGCATTGAATGATTCAGGACACAAGAAGTTCAAGAGCATAGACGTCAAATTGGGGATCGCCATGGTCGCAATGCTACGTGCCGGTGGTGACAAATCAGCTGACCTGTACCTTGAGGTGAACCGGAAGGCTAACGATTACATCAGCAGGCCTGACGTGAAGATCATCAAAGGACGACAAGTCATTGCGATGATGTATGAAAGTTTTCGAACGCATGATCGTCTTGACATGATCATCACTCTTGAGTATTTGGTGAAGCTCCAGTACCAAGGCGACAACAAGCTTCATACGTTCAAGCAGACGTGGTTGGAAGTTCTGGGACGGATGAGACCAGAGGACATTCCATCCAAAACAGCTCTCCGTGATTGCTTGTACAGCAAGATCAAGGACTCGCCCGCAATGAAGATGGAGTTGGGCATGCATTACGAACACTTGCCCTACAATCATGAAGACCGATCGTACGACAACCTGATGAAGATCATTGATCGTACTATCATGCGGAGACGAGAACAGTCAAATCTCACTCAGACCCAAATTGGCTTGCGCCAGATGCTTGAGGGCAAGGATTTGCTTGCTGCACCGGCCAAGGTACCCGAGAAACCAACGCCTAACGCAGCTCCATCCGCAAAGGTCAAGGCTTCGCCGACCAAGCCGGATAAAGCAACACCTGTACTACCTCAAAGCAAAGCGAAGAGTCATGCGAAGACCAAGCCGAAGCCCAAGAAGAAGACGAGGAGTGAGTCAGCGGACAACAGAGGTGACAAAAGCAAGAAGCAAATCCGCTGCAAGTTCCATTTCACAGATGCAGGGTGTCGAAATGGCGATAAGTGTCCATTCAGTCACTCGAAGAAGACTCCAGAGCGACCCTTCACGCCGAGGACGAGAACTCCAAGTCCATCTGGAGGAGGAGGAAACAGGATATGCTACTCGTTCAAGAACACAGGCTCGTGCTCAAGAGAGAATTGTCCTTTCAAGCATGAGGCAGCAGCTACCCCAGCTCCGGAACCAAAGGCAAAAGCTAAAGCTAAATCCGAAGCGAAGGCAGCTCCAGCGAAGCCGAATGCCAAGGCCAAGGCACTCCCTGCGGCACCCGCCATCAGATTGTGTCGAAGGTGGAATCCATCAGCTCCGGCTATATGGAAGCGATCTTCAAGACAAGATGAGGAGGAGTCAGATTGTCCATCCGTTGACAGCGACGCTGATTCGGATTGTTCAACAGATGACGAATCCTCGGGAACGACTACGTCGACCCGAAAAGTGATAAAGCGCAATGTGACATTTGCCAACGACGTGAAGTTCATTTCTTCGTGTCCTAGAAGATCGAAGAAAGACAAAGAGCGGAAGGTGAAGTACGTCGACATGGAAGCGTTTATCAATGATGAGGATCGCGCCGTGAGCTTGGAATTCGCCAAGCACAAAGCGAGATTGAGGGCACAGATCATGAGAGACATGGTTGACGACGATGATGATCAATGCGGAGATCGAGTTTCATTCGTACGAATCCCAGGAACGTCTCGAGTGGAAGAAGTTTCGTTCTACGACGGTGAAGATTCCATCGTTGAGCGCGAACTCGATGCTGCACACAGCAAACGGATCATCAATCAAGGCTTATTCAAATGCATGGTTCAACCAGTCATCCTCAAGAAGAAGATCAAGTTTCTCATGGACACTGGGTGTGGTCATGACCTCATATCTCAGAAGAAGATCGAGAAGCACAGTCTCGAAACACTCGTGACTCCAGAGCCCATATCATTTCAGACAGCCAATGGAATCACCGATACCGATCTCGTGTCGAATTTCCAGACTGAGTCGTTCGAGGAACCGATCAACGCTTATGTGTTGGACGACACACCGTCGGTGCTTTCCATAGGCAAGAGATGTATGAACTTCAACTACGGGTTTGTGTGGCCACCCGGAAGGGAACCATTCATGATCAACCCGCAGGGCAAGAGAATATCTCTGTTCGTGAACGGTGACATCCCGTACGTTCGTGCCGGGAGTTCCAAGTCATTGGTTCATGATGATCCGGAGGCCAAAGCGATCACCGAAATCTTCAAGGGTGCGTTGACAGCGGGCAACGTTGACGTCAGCGTCGCAGCTGCCGCTGAAGCTGCACCGAGTGAGATTGAAGCGGAAGAAGAAGGTGACGATCACGAACGACCTCCTGATCCTGAACCCCAAGAACCTCCTATAGAAGAAGTACCAGAGTCCGAGGCCGGACGACCTCCGGACGACGACGAAGGAAAAGGAGTGGGTGAAATTCCATTGGATGGTGACGATGAGGTGATCATTGATGTAGAAGGCGACGGTGCGCCGAGCCGCAAGGCCAGAGTCGGAACACTGAAAGCCGAAGCTAAGACGTTGGCACATCTGTGTACTCATCGCTACCGCAATCCATATTGCGAATCGTGCATACGCGCGAAGATGAAGCACTTGCGAACACAACGAGGTGCGTTTCAACGTGTGATCAAACACTGGGGAGATCTTGTGACGTTCGACTTCCTTGACATGCGCAAGGCCGCCGAAGCAGGCATCGGACTCGATGACGGAGCACGTGAAGTTCTAGTCATCAGAGACATCGCCACCAAAATGATCGCAGCGATTCCCACGGCTTCAAGGAGCACTGACGAAGTCGTCATGGCCATCAGACGCCTTATGGGAAGACGCAAGATTCATATGGCGTATAGTGATGAAGCACCAGAGTTCGATTCAGCTATGGCGCAGTTGAAGATCGTGATAGATCATTCCCTTCCAGGGAAACCCAGTAACAATTCACTCGCTGAACGATCAAATCAAGAAGTGATCAACACAGTCGCAGCATCCATGCTACACGCCGGATTGCCCGCTCAATACTGGTCCTTTGCGCTTAATTGCGTGATGCAGAACCTCAACGTTGAAGACGTGGAGGGCGATGGTGATTCAGCATGGAAGCGAATGACTGGAAAGGACTTCGAGGGAAAAGCCATACCCTTTGGAGCCAAAGTCTTCTTCAAGCCGACGGACACAAGGCCGAAGACATATGGCAACAAATTCGATCCAAAGGGAATTCCAGGCATTTTTGCCGGATACATCATCACTGCTGGCCAAGGGTGGTCCAAGAAGTATCGCGTTTGGGATATGAAGGAATTTGCCAACGCGAACTTGTCGATGGACGCATCTGTTCCCAGGAAGTTGATGAGACCGTACGAGACAGAAGTTATCTACTTCCCAGAGGAGATAACGTTTCCCCTGAAAGCCGAGTACGAAAGGATGAATTCAACCATTGAGGGACTCAGGGACAACGTTGACCTCGCTGGCAAGGAGATAAAAGACGTCGATGACGGTGATGACGGTCCGCCCGGAGGAAATGGTGGCGACGGGGATGATGATGATCCAAATGGACTTCTTCCTCCACCGGATCCCGGAGAAGATCCTGACTTACAGGACATAGATCCATCTGACATAGAGACGGAGCCGCCCGGCGAAGTCTTCAAGTCAGCAGAACATGAAGCTATTGATGCCATAGGAGACAAAAGACTCGAAGAACTAGACGAAGAGCTGGGTCTACGTGCAGCACCGCCTCCTTCTGAACCAAAGGTCACTGGGAAAGATCGACGATCGCCCCGCGAAGTCGGTCCAACCGGTAGACTCATCCCCGAAGGAGACATCGAAGAACCTGGAGAGATTATCAAGATCTTGAAAGAAAAGAAGTTGGCTCCCGAGGAGATTGAACATTGGAGTACGGGGAAGAAAGGGGACGGCATTGTATATCTCACCGATGACGGTGAAGCCTGCAAGATCGACAAAAGGGGAGTTCCGTATAAGATCCGAAGTGACGGTCGACGAACTCTTCCTACACGGCGACCTATCCATTCTTATTCTCCGGAAGCATGGAAGAAGATGAGCGAAACGGAGAAGAAGGCAGCATACAAGAAAGAAAAGCGAGACAAAGCTCGAGTTGCCAAGAAAGACCGGAAGAAGGCTGTGATAGGAAAGAAGATAGTCACCAAGATTTTGGACAACATGATCTTTCCCAAGATTGTCCCATGTGAAGAAATTGATCTGCAACTCAACGTGTCCGTTGATGACGACGATGGTTGGTCATGGGCACAGTCCTATGTGGATCAATATACACAGGAACAATTCTTGGCAGATGTGTGCCGGCCGTTCCGGCGCATATGGTCATGGATGATAACTGGATTCCTTCTATGCCGTGTACGACTTCTCACAGAAACGTACATCGGGAAAAGAATCATGCAGGAGGATCGTGCTTCAATGCCATGGTCACTCGACCCGTCACACGCAAGGAGATGATCAACAATCCCAAGGCCATGGAAGCTTTCATGAAAGAATGGAAGGGATTGTGGGACCAAGAGGTGTTTGACTTCTCAACTACGCGTGAATATGACGACGTCGTCGCTGAGGCAAAGAAGAAAGGTGAGAAAGTACACATGGCGCGAGTACATGGACTGATATACGAGAAGAACTATCAGCTCAAAGAGGACGATCCTGCCAGGAAGTTCAAAGGGCGAGGTGTACTACTCGGTGATCAGGTCAAAGACCAGAATATGGAAGCCGCATTGTTTCAGGATTTGGGGAATTCCCCGGCTACGTTTGACGCCTCACGGTGGGCAGATTATTACGGATGCCTTCCTGGCAACGATGTCCAGATGGCGGATGCTATCCAAGCATACATTCAGGCAAGACTGTCGGGCACTCCATGTTGGGTTGAACTGCCTGATGAAGCCTGGCATCCATCTGCGAAACGGCACAAATTCCGTAGGCCGGTATGCCGCCTGATCAAAGCTCTATATGGACATCCTGACGCAGGAACCATGTGGGAACAACATTGCCACACCGCGGTACAGAAAGTAGGGTTCAAGCCGATTGGCGATGAATGGCCATCATTGTATTTCCACCCGCAAATGAAGCTCTTACTTGTCATCTACGTGGATGATCTCAAGATGGCAGGACCCAAAGAGAATCTACCCAAGGGTTGGGACATGCTGCGCCAAGAACTTCGATTGGAAGAAG
The DNA here is from genome assembly GCA_905221615.1 of Symbiodinium sp. CCMP2592. Lineage (NCBI taxonomy): Eukaryota > Dinophyceae > Suessiales > Symbiodiniaceae > Symbiodinium > Symbiodinium sp. CCMP2592. The sequence continues at coordinate 34,100 of CAJNDT010000489.1, read as the reverse complement.
AAACGCCGCTGGGCTTGTATCTGGGTTGTCGCATCTCCAAGGGCGAGGCAACGTTGCATGACAAAACGAAGGTGCAGACCGTTACCTACGACATGGAGACGTACCTGGACATGACAGTCAAGAAGTACTGCGACGTGACTGGGTTCGATCCGACAAAATTCAAGACGGTACCATCGCCGAGTCCGGCTGAGGAGACTAAGAATCACCCAGCTCGCGCTCCGGCACAGTCAGGTAAAAGCCATCGATGCACGTGGTGTGGACACACCATGCCTGTTGATAAGGATGGTCGGCTCGTTCCGCCTCCACCTATTCCCAAGGCGCCCGAGGAAGAGGAAATCAACGAGGCTAATCGCGGCGCACTTGCTCCGCAGGCAGCCAGCATTCTCATGAAATTGCTTTATGCCGCGCGCATTTGCCGCTTTGATCTTCTGCGCAGTATCAACAATCTCGCACGCAAGATCACGAAATGGACCAAGAAGGAGGATGCTCTTCTTCATCATCTCATGGCCTATGTGCACCAGTCCAAACATCACATGATGATTGGATGGGTCGGGAACTCCTTGGAGGACTCGTCCATCGGGCTGTTTGCAGATGCGGACTATGCAGGTTGTGGAGAAAGTTTGAAATCTACCTCCGGTGCTCACTTGCACATTCAAGGTTCTCACACACGATTTCCCTTGGCGGGACTTAGCAAAAGGCAGGGATGCTTGAGTCATTCCACACCTGAGGCCGAGATTGTCGCGGCCGACTTTGCCATGTCACGTCTTGGATTGCCTGCTATCACGTTGTGGCAGCAGCTTGGGGGGCAAGACCCCAACTTCGTCTTCTACGACGACAACCAGACCATGATCGGGGTGATTCGCACGGGCAAGAATCCGACTATGCGTCACTTGGAACGTACCCACGGTATCTGCATTGGATGGATGCATTCTATCTTTCAGGAAGGTTACGTTTCTCTTGCCTATGAGGTCACTGCCAAGATGTCAGCGGACATACACACCAAGTCGTTCAAGGATTCCGTGTCCTGGACACATGCGTGTCAGCTCATCAACATCTTTCCGCCGGATCTCATCGGCTCCCAAGAGATTATGGATCTGATGCGGCCTACTCATACCCAAAGCACGGATGAGAAGGGTCAGCAGCACTACTCGTTCAAGAGCGAGGTGCCTTGTTTTCCTTACACGCAGACGCCGATCCTCCCTCAGGTGTTGTATCGCGCTGGATTGTCGAGTAAGGAAGGCTTGCAAGAACATGACAGTGTGGACCCCATCCTGGTTGTCAAGTTCCCGCGCATGTTGCGGGGGCCGCCTTCTGCGTTGCCGCCTGGTCGTTACCTTCGGTCGACTTGGATTCTTCGTGAAGGGCAGTGGCACCAGATGGAGGATCGTGCTGCTATCCTTGACACACCGGGCAAGTTCGACCGCTACGTGGAGCGTGCTGTGTTTCAGTACCATCCGGTACGAGGGCGTTTGCGCCCCGCCGCCATTGCGGACGTCCTTGCGCCGCCGTTTTTGCCTCCTCCTGAACCGCCTCTAGGCCAGTCTTATGTGCGCGCCCTGCCCGCCAAATGGCGAGCGGTGGTTGTCACACTGGCGCGTGCCATCCATGGGGGGTACCAGGGCTTTACATTGCACCAGGGCTTTTGTTTCAACGGCCAGTCCAAAAGTCAAGCCTCTCAATTTGGTTATGACCAATGGTCGTCGGTGTACGAAGATGTATGGCATGATGCGGCGGAACAGAAAAGGGAATATCAAGGATATGATGGAGCAATTGTGCCTCACGTGGTCAATTTCGCCGAAAACAAGCCCAAGGAGGGTCTGGTGATCCAATTCCTCGACCACGATGGAAGGTTGGTCCATGCTTACAAGAATCCTTACAGCCGGTGGAAGTACCGTATCACTATCAAAGATGCTCCAAAGGCAGTGACGGTATGGACATTGATAGGAGTCGATGAGGAGAACTGGTGGAATGAGTATGCTCCAGGCAAGGATTGCATCGCCCAGCATGCTCCCGATTCTCACTACGACCCTGGGCTGCAAGTAAATGTTCTGAGTATGGGGCGAGAAGTTGACGACGCCATGTGCGCCTACATCTTTGATGTGGTGGAAGCAAGGAAAGACAACCCTAACTCCGTAATCTTCATTGGTGCAGGGGTGTTGGGCAAGAATTCGTGGCTGAGTCGGAAAATCGCTGACAACCCTGAAAGGGCCAAATTGCGGACAGACTACCCATGGGGGGAGGTCGTCCAAAGAATTGCGCGCAGAGCGGCATCATGGGGGTTCCAAATCATCATCGAAGTGCCTCCTCGAGTACCAGTCCAGGAAACCAAGCAGTACAAGGGGCTTCAGGAAGATGCCATGTGGAAGAGCATCAAGATCCAAGGATGCACTCACGGGCAACGTTATACCTTTCGGGATCCTGTATCTCCCGGAACCGCCGTTGAGCTCGGCTACTGCAAGGATGAATGGGAGTACATTGCCGCAAACGTCGCGCTGCATCCTAAGTCGTCTGATGTGTGCTCGTCCAAACATTTGCACATGACTGATTCGGACGCTAAGGATCGATCTGATAAATGCGAGTTGACTAGCCAAATCTCCAGAAGATTGCTTAAAGCCTTGAAATTTCAGGCAACTGGCGATGGGAGATTGGTAGCCATGCCGTCGAAGGCTGGTGGACGAAAGCCAGACCGCATGATTGTTGACCTCTGTGGCTTGGGTAATGGCTACGCCGTGCCTAAGTCCACTAAGGGTTGCTCTCGCATAACTTGCAAGGAGCTGATCAGCTCCAAAGCCGATGAGGACAACCTTATCGGTACGATGAAGGATGCGTGCCGGAACGACCTGCGCACACCTGTGCTATTCGTGGCATCGCTTTTGCGATCAGGTGCTGGTCCTGGAAGTAGTGAAGGGGCTTGCGTGGGGGGTGAAAAACGTTCTGGTGGGAAGTACAAGGTTTTCAGAAGTGTCTTGAAATCTCTCAAACGCCTGCTGAAGAAGTGTGCGGAATTTTCCGACGTCTATTTTTCGCTTGACATGCCTTCTTCATGTTCATGTTGGTCTTGGCCAGAGTTGCATGCTCTTGTTTCAAGTGGCAAGGTGACGAAGGTTAAGGTTGATGATCATGTTGGTGCTGATGGCGATGGTGGTGGACGCAGGATCATGTTCTCTAACATGCCTGAAGCGGATCGTTTGATGATGAGACCGGATGATTGCTTGGACCATGATTCGAAGAGCAGTTTGTCGCAGCGCATTGATGTCTCATGGCGGTCAATTGCGAGGAATGTTCGCAGCCTTGTTCGAGCTCATGTCAGTGTCAGTCATGTTGCACATGAATCTGAGGACATTGCATGGCAGCAACATCAGTGTGTAGACGCTGATGAAGGGGCTATTAGACAGCCCCAACTAAGGAACAACTAAGGTCTGACCAGACGGATCGGGGAAGGGTGCCTCTTACGGAGAACCCGGAACCGTGAAGTCGAGTAGGGTGTAGGGACTTCCCTCCTACGGAGGAAGGACCGAAACCCGAGCCATGGCTGAAAGCTACAATGCCTACGAGCTGGCCTTCGAAGGAGTGGACCACGAAGAAGTTTTCCCGTCTGGTGGGATGATGCGAACGTTTCTGAAGTTCCACAAGTTCCTGGAGATGTATTCTGGGGATTCGTCGCAGAGCGTTTCGCTCCCGCCGAAGATTACGAAAGACAAAGTGGTCGACAATGATCTCATTCGCACATGGGCAGCGTTCAAAGCACCTCCGTTGGTCTTGCTGTTCACGTGTGCAAATCTGTCGCCAGGAGGGGATCTTTCCATTCGAGTCCGAGAAATCCTCAAAGCTTGCTTATTTGCTGCCCCTGAGGAGTACATGGACAAACCCTATGGGGAGATACTCGCCATGGTCATCAAGTTTGGTGGAGGTCTCAAACACATTGTTGCTGACTACGAGGGGAAGTTCAATGCCATCACCAGGTTTATGGTGGATGAGGAAGTGATCCGCGATGATGCAAAATTGGCTGTGGTTGAACTGGAACAAGAACGAAAACAAGTTCGGTTCGACTTGAACACTGCAACAAGGAACATCGTCAGTGCGGACGTGTACTACAACCTCGCCGTTCTCATCAACTCCGTGGAGACGCCCTACCAGGCCGTGACAGACACGAGAATTCAACAATGGTATACGGTGAATCAGGACTACTACCACAAGTTGCCTATGTCAGGTAGAGCACCTGACCAATCAGACCTGTTGGCGGAGCCTACGTTATGTAGGGTGTGCAAGCTGATGTACATGTTCGCAAAACACACTGGGTATGGACTACGGACCTACAACCAGGAATGTGCAGCGAGCAACGATGGCGCTACGCCACTCAACGTTCACCAGCTGGCTTTGATGATGCGCACAATGCCTCAAGGCATGGGACATCCGCTCGCCTTTGCGATGAACTCGCTCCAGGCGTTCAGTGTCTGTCTCCACGTGCTTCATTCCTACGTATCATGGGTTGATCCAGAAACTGGACACCCGCATTACAGATGGTCCAACGATGTGCTCCCTGATTCCGACTACACCACGTATTCTTTCCTCAAGCACCATGTGGATGCTGTATGTGCAGATCAGGACAGGAACGGCTTCCAATTGCCGGATGCGTTCCGTAGCTACACCTGGAATCAGTGCGGAGTTGAATCTGGGTATGTGGTCGACTGCTCTACCAAACGCGCCACGTTGAGCATATGGGAAGCAGAATTCCAACAGATGGGGGCACCAAGTCCGCTTATGCAAGATGATGGCCTATTTCCGCCCAATCTTCAACGGCATCCTAGCTGGGTATACTCAACGGGGAGAGTTGCGATGCCTACGGCAAGCAACCTCGAACCGGAAGGAATCGTGCACCCTGAGCATGGAAGAACGCCGGGACAATCGCAAGGATCCGCTGCCGAGCCTCGAGCCACCCCTAGCCACGGACCAAAGAGGGCAAGGACGGACGAGGCAACGGCATCGGCGTCGTCATCTTCCGCGGCACCTCCTCCACAACCATCGTCTTCGCAACCGGAAGAGGAACCATCGCAACCGACATGGGAGGAAGGTCCAATCCCCGCTGGCGCTCAGGAAAGTTGGTACCACTATGTCAACATCGATGAAAAGGGCTGTCGCTCGAGCTTGCTGACGACGACCCGTGATCAAGACGAGTACCCACCTACCATTGATGAGACGCCAAAGTTTGTGGCCAACCACGACGTGGGGACCACACCGATTCAGCATTACGTCAGAAGACTGGTGACCTATTTGGCAAGGATTCGTTCCGTCTCTCAAAGTGACGACAAGGGTCTCAACCTGAAGGTCTACGTGAAGCTGAGCACGAAGATGTGGTTACGGATGTATTCGCGGCTGTACCATGCATTGGCATTGGTGTCGTGCGTGCATCTTCCTTCTCCTCCGATGCTTACCTCGGCAGTGATGATCGAGGCAGACAACGATCTTGTCGACAACGATGAAATTCCGGCAGAAGCAAGGATCAACACCATGAACACGCTGAACGGATTTCGCAATAGTTTGGGTATGGGTGGCAAGCCTGATGCCGCGACTATGCGCTCTCAATGCACAATCCTCGTCCAAGACTTTGACATGGTCGCAAGGACCAGGGGATCAACGCATACAGTGAGAGAAGAACCTCGGCATGCATGGATGGAGTGAGATCTACATTGTGAGCCCGTCGATCACCACAGGTGCCAACTACAACTTCCAAGTCACAAAAGGATCGTTGGAATCTGTGAATGCGACATTGGATGGCTTGACTGAAGAGCAGCTTGCAACCGTCACATTGCATTACCATCTGTCTCTCCAGGCGATCCTCATCGAGAACATATCATTTCCGATGAGTGAGGTCGGAGACGGAGCAGCGATTCGTCTGACTTGCAGCGACAGCTCAAGGTCACGTACGTTGACCCTATCATTGCGGCAGGGAAGCGTACCACGCGCCCTCCAATTGTCAACATCAATCACGACTTACGGTTCGTAGGAGCAGCCAGCAATTACCTTCGACAGAAAGCTTCTCTGTTCAACGGCTTCCACGCGCTGGGAATGTATATTGAACTGGAGTTGCGGGCCCGAGCATGCGTGGTGATTCATGGATCTTCGTTTTGGTCAAGAATGTACAGCCAGATGAAACATGCGTCGTCAGGCGTGCATACACTGTCAGCCGAAAAGGTGCCAGCACCGGACAATCGGGTCAGGTTCAAATTGGGCTTCGCTATCTACGAGAAGCAGCTGTTCTGCGAGAAGATGGTATCCACGTGCTTTGTTGAGGCATCGAAAGTTCGCTCATGGGACGAAACTGTCCGAACCGACTCAGTCGCTCACCCGTCGCTTGTCGAGATTTGGGAGGACAAGAGTGAAGTCAAGACGTCCACCAAGATTTCGCAGACATGGTTTACGGGAGAACAGCAGCAACAGATCAGGTCGGGTGCCCAGGGTGACACGGTCGCTGAATCGTCCACAGTCACCTGGCAGGATTTTGACATCGCCATGACCGTTCCCGAAGCCTACTACGACAACAGGCACTACTGGTTCCGGATCGACACCTATGCGACCCCGAACACCGGCTATGTCAAAGGGAGAACGTTCTATTGCCCTGGATGTGAAGCAATGAAGTTGGCTGAGTGCTACGCACAAGCCTTCTTCAAGCCGACCGGAAACGGGTATCCTGGACACTGCATTGGGTGCGCACACACTTCAGCTTTGAAGATGCAGCATCAAATCGGCTCCTTTAATGACTTGGTCTCGTCCCAGAAGTACACCTTGGCTTGCGCAAAGCACCTTTATGACCTGAGGCTCCAATTCGTGGATCCTCGCGTGGACATCAAGGAGTTCCTCAAAGTTTGTGCGGAGATGGTCTATGAAGACATCGGCAAGACGGTTTCTCACTACGGTGGTCTCCGAATCACAGCCAGTCAGGCCATCGAGTACGCGGCATGGGGAAAGGCCAAACAGTTGGCATGGGACAGAGGGTACGACTCCGAAGGCAAGACATGCTACATCTGCTACTACGATGCCGGGAACTGCGCTTATGCTGGTTTCATGAGGATGCTTTTGACTCCGGAAGAGCGCCAAGAATGCTACAGAGGGTCAGTCTTGCCCAAGGAAGAGCTCCTGGGTGACACGGTGGAGCTGGCGCTCGGGCTTCTTACAATTGCAATGAGACACCCAAGTCATTTTCCGAATTGGGGTGGCCTTGAGGGAGCAAATGCGTGCGCGAGGGGAATCGAAAGATCATTCTTCCGCTACGCGTCGGCCGAAGCTATCGAGCTGATCACGGTTGACTCCCCGCGCAAAAGGACACCGCCCAAGAAGAATGAAGCAGTCGCTGAGATCGTCAACAACATGTCCGCTGACCTCGTGATTGATTTCACAGTGATCGTCGATGGTGATATCTACCCTGTAGAGATTGCGAGAACCGACGAGACACAGGCCGCTGACAACGTCACGGACGATCCAGGGTTCTCAGTTGCTCCACCAATACCTGCACAGGATGTAGATGTGGATGCGCAACCCGAAGAAGAACAAGGTGCAGAAGGCCCTGATCCCAGGCATGCAATTCGTGAAGGATTTGTCGCGCAGCTTCAGGACTATGTGGGAGTACTCGCTCAGGGCGAAATGTCAGTCGGAAGCGACCGCCTCACGTTCTGTGTCGCTTGTGGCAGTGATCTACACACTCTGTCCAATTGCACAGAAAATGCTGCGACCCGGGATCTGGTACTTCGAGGCGTCCAGATTATCAAGGAAAGCCTTCTTCGATATCCACGTCGAGTACCTCCACAAGAGGCTGAGCCAATGGACGTTGACACCACAGACCATGTGAGTGTTGCATCCTCGGACCGACGACCCAAGGCCAAAGCCCGACCGCGACGCGGAGGCGAAGCCGTACGGGGTGATGTGGTCTTGATCCGTTATGAGAACAAACACAATCTCTGCACGGATGTGGAGAACCGTCGGGGCCTACATGATGCTTGTGGCGTACCACTGCAGGAATCGGGACCAGAGAATAGCCAGCGAGTGGTGGACCTCATTGAGCAGCTTTCGGACCATCGCGACCGACGCCTACCTCAACGAGGAGACCGTCCTAGCTTTGCTTACGATGATACCACTCATAGCTACACCAATGCAGGCTACGAATCCATCGGCGGCGGAAGGCCAATCCGGTGCGGGATTCTCGACCTGATCCCAACCAAGGGTGCAAGCTTCATCAACAATCGATGGGACCTCGTGAACGAAGTTGTCCTTCGCAACATCACCCGTCAGCGCAGACTGAACGCGGATTGGGCGCTATCATGCATCCAATCTGACCTGCGCCACAGAATCGCCAGGCGCCCAGGCTCGGAATGGCTTGACAACAGGTGCCAGGTGGCATTCAACAGTGTCATCAAATGTGATGAAGGAGGGTGGGTGATGATCGAAGACTTGGTGAGGCATGAGCCACTATGGACCCATGAAAGCAGACGCATCACCGAAGCGGTCTCAAGGACCGATGAGCAACAGAAGAAGAGAGTGTACAATGAAAGACTTCAGCTATTGTTCCAAGGGAACATGATTGCAGCCACGAAACGCAACAAGGCCAAGATTCGGTTGCAGTTCCTGGGTGTGAGAGTGAAGGACCCCGGCACGGAAGTTCTTGGATCAGCAGGTTCGAACAGGTTGGTATCGGTTCAGGACCAGATCACGGAGATCCAGAACAACGATCATTGCCGGCATGGCCAGAGGTACCTGAACATATGCAACGGCTGGGTGAAGCCATGGGCAGTTCGGGCTACGAGTGGTCACTCTGCGCACTCAGATCCCCAGAACAACTTGCTTCAGTTGGACAAGAACAGGTTCGCAATATCTCCATCTATGACCCTCTTGCAACGTCTTGGAGGTGCGTTCCACGCTACGGCATGCCGCAACTTGGATTCCATTGTCACGCAAGGCATCATGCCTGGTTCGGAGGACCCCGACGGGGACTTCGACCATAGGCGCCAATTCCGAGGCAACCAAGGTGGCAGACTCCACAGCTATTGGGGGGTGTTTGCGCCGTTCGATCACCGGAACGCAACGACCAAGATGCGAGTACATGGACGAGACGCCAAGCACATGCCATTGGCGGTCCTTCATGTCCCATCGCAGGACCTTGCACGAGAAGATGGACGTATCACAGACAGCGGCATCATGATCGTTGGCCGAACGATACCTTTCCATTTCGTCAAGGAGGTATGGTTTTGCGTCCCGGATCCTCGAGATACACACTCTTTCGCTCTGGTGGAAAAGATCTACGATGAAAGGTTGGAGAAAGAGCTGGTGTTGGACTACAATGCATCACCGTTGCTTCCTGAGTTCGAGAGATACCGAACGCCAAGCAAGATCATGGAATTGCTTTGCGAGATGCCTCCTGGACCCCACGACACAAGCAAGGAGCAGATCATTCGAGACCTCACGACTGTCCTGGAGTCCCACAGGGAGAACACGGTTCGGCATCACTACATGGACAAAGGAATCAAGTTTGTCATCAAGAATTGGCGACCCGAAGACCTACGCAGAGACGAGGATGGACGGAGAATGAGGGTATGCCCGGCATGCTACAACATCGTTCCAGCATGTTTCTCCCGATGCACGTCTTGCTGGTCACAGTTCGTTTCGAGCGGATATTACCAAGGTTCTCCACAACGGGAGACTCCTACGGAGATCCCCAGTGACTTCATTGCTCAGACAATGGAAGCCGCAGCAGCCGCAGTGCCTGAGGCGCCCGAAGAGGAGCAGGAAGCCATGGAGGTAGAGACCGTTGCGGAACCTGAGGAAATCCCAGAACCATCTGTCATCGCGGAGGACGATCCAGAACAGGAACCTGATGAAGAAATGGACATAGAGCCAGGAGAGGACTTTGATGACGCAGTACCAGATGCAATTGCACAGGAACGTCGTCCCGTCTTCGTTACCGGCCAGTCTTTGAACATCGATCCTGAGCTACAACTTGCACGTACCGCCATGCAGCCATCCTACTATTCTGGAAAGCGAAATGCCCATTGCATTGACGCGAACATGACCGCTCTTTCGTACATGGCATACGTGGTATGCAGATCCATCTACAAGGCTTGGTCAGGATTCGCAAAGTGGGCGACTATGCCGTTGTTCCAGATGAGGGAAAGTTTCGCACTTGGCCAACGCTATGATGTGCTTGGAAAGTGGGGATCTTTGGCGGCAGTGGATAGGGAAACGGGTGTGAGCAAGGATGTGACTGATGAGGAGATCATTCGCTTTGCCAAGGAGCCTGAGAACCTCAAGCAGTATGATCCCAACGGGACTTACACCTTGAAGCGCTTCCGGACGAACCAGATGCTTTCGTTGCTTACACGGGGAGCCAACATGATGGGAATTGGCAGGGACAACTTCAACCCTACTACTTACTTGAAGAGCGAAAGGGATGAAGATGTGAAGGCTATGCACTTTTGTTGCCTGAACGTCCTGTGCGAGGTGATTCCAATGGTGACGGGACACCAACAATTCTCAGTGCTACGACCAACGCCAACTGGACCGGTGGACTTCTTGTACATCGACCCCGTCGGTATCCTGCTGACTCATTCTGATCAGTCAGTCCAGACCATCGGCTTGCTGGTGGACCACAATGTGCAAATGCCTGCGCATTTCATGGACAGATTGAACAGATCCAAGGCTGAGAGACAGCAAAACCCGACGACCAAGCGTACTGAAGCCCTACACCACATTTCGGCCGCTGACTATCTCCCTCCAGGTGGTACTTCCATCCTGGACACGCCTGTCACTACGGAGGAACGTGAAAGCGCTTCTTCGGCCAAGGGACCTTCAAAAGGGCGTGGGAGAACCGGAGGTGAGCAGCATGGAGGCTGGAACTCCAACTCCTACTACGACTACACCGCCGGCAAAGGCCGAAACAAAGGCAAGGACAAAGGAAAGCATCGGGAACAGTATCCAGAGGAAAACCTCCGGCCCTGGGACCGCGATCCTGCGACCACGCGAAGATGGAGATGAATCAACGCTTGGTCTTCCTCGCCTATCAGTTCGTGACCTCTGAGCTTCGCCCATGGAATGCCATCGCGAATGCTTCTTTCTTCGGTGACGCCTGATTCGTTTGTCATTTCGGGGGATCGTTACTGACGTAGATGAGTGTCACAACGTTTCTAATTGGGATGCAAAGCTCTGATTTTCTATGTCAACGTTGCGGCGGAACATTTTCTGTTGTCCTATCGTGCCATCTTCCGGGTGAGCAGCGTCGGAGACGCAACTCATGGGGGGTGCGAACGGACTGCGATGCCTTGTCAAGTTCTAAGGTGTCACTATAAGAGCTGTGAGCAAGACCGTGTAAAGTGCAAGAGAAGGGGGCACGCTACGCGTCCCTCGACTCTAGGGGGCATGCTACGCATCCCTCATCTTTACCTTTCTATGTGACCGCCAACGCAACGTTTGGCTCAAGTCAATGCCCATAGCTAAGTGCTATATGTGTCTTCTATCCTGAGCAATCAGAGCTATCCCGTTGCACAGACGAACCGCCGCCGGCAGTGAGTGCAAAAGGAACGGCCGCCGGTTCTGCCTGCATAGGATTGCACGTGTGGAAGTAAGAGGGAGAGACAGGGTCCAGTCTGCGGAGAGTGCAAGCCAGCCACACCTACATTCATTACAGCTCTGGTGGGGAGAGCAGCAACCAAGTCGAGATCAATCCCCCACGCATTACTATTACTATTACTATTACTATTACTATTACTATTACTATTACTATTACTATTACTATTACTTATTACTATTACTATCACTATTACTTACTACTATTACTAATACTATTACTTATTATGTATTACTTATAACTTATTACTTCTTCTTACTTCTTACTTCTTACTTCTTACTTCTTACTTCTTACTTCTTACTTCTTACTTCTTACTTCTTACTTCTTACTTATTATTTATCACTTATTACTTATTACTTATGACTTATTACTTACTACTTACTACTTATTACTTATTACGTATTACGTATTACTTATTACTTATTACTTATTATTTAATACTTACCTGGACATGCTTTTGACGATATTATATCGTCAGACCTGGGTTGCCTGGACTCTGACGATATTTTTCTGATCCCGACGATATTTGAAATACAAGTAACATCCCGACGATATTTTGACGTATTTATGGATCCCGACGATATTTCCGGAGTCCCGACGATATTTCCCGAGTCCCGACGATATTTCCGGAGCCCCGACGATATTTCCCGAGTCCCGACGATATTTCCGGAGTCCCGGCGATATTTGCCAGAGTCCTGACGATATTTTCCCGACCCCCGACGATATTTCCAGAGCCCGACGATATTTACCCGAGTCCCGCGACGATAGTTCAGGGATTAAATTTGACGACCTTAGTGGACGCGGCGTTTTGACGATGTTAGTGCTGTACTTGCATGGTTGCGTTCGCATCCACAGCAGACAAAGCAAGCGCAACCAAGCAAGCAACCAAGCCAGCAACTCATGAATCCCAATGAAGTGCGACACGATCAAGTGTTTCAAGGTACATTCAACACTTCCCTGAGCAATTGGAGCAACCTACCAACCAAACAAGCAACCAAGCAAGCAACCGATGAATCCCAGTGCGATACGCTCAAGTGTTTCAAGGCAAGAACAACAATTCCATGAGCAACTGGAGCAACCACGCAGTCGATCAATCAAGCACATCAATGCACATCAATTCCCAACTCACCGACCGACGAATCCCAAGCAAGGGCGACAACACCCTCAAGGTATACAGCAAAGCAACTGGAACAACCATGCCACCAGCATTCCAAGGCAACGTCGATGCGAATTCCAAGCATGCACAACCGACCGACTGACCGACCGACCAACTAAGCACAAGCACCAAGCATTCCAAGGCAACGTCGATGCGAATTCCAAGCATGCACAACCGACCGACTGCAGACCGACCGACCAACTAAGTCATGTTTGCCGGCATGCAGCGTGTGCCCTACGGGATGGATTCAACTGCAATTTGCTTTCGAGCTTCGGTGTCTTAGGGGAAACCTGAACGGGTTTTACGTTGGTAGCGGAGCATGGCTGGTAGTGGAGCATGGTCTTTTGTTGACGCTTGTAACTTAATCGCCATGGCGGCGGGAATATGCTGCAACCGAGATTTAGGGCTTCCAATTCATAAAGGGTTTAGAAATCATGCTGGTTTGGCAAGAATCGTCAGCACCGGGGTCGGTCTGTGACGTAGTAGCTTTGCGTTTTGGGCATTATTGTTTTGTGGTGCTCTGGTGGGTTTTAGTTGGAAGGTCGAGCAGCTGCATGCTAGACTCTTATATCACTTTTTTGGACCGTATACGTCCTGGAATCCAGGACATTTTGTTTTTATGTCTCTCGAGTGTTGACTTTAAACCAGGGGACTGTGATCACTCGTAGCACTTTTTATCTCATCACGCGGGACCATTGAAAGCTCTTCAATGTGATGTAGCGACGAGCCCAAGATACCAGTTGCACCGCCGCATGGCATCCAGCAGCCACACTCCTTAGCTGATTGACTGAACAGCTGCATGCCCAAAAAGGGTTCGAACTACAACAAATAAGTTCAGACAGGGACAGACAAGAGTGATCAGTAAACAGCCAATTTTCTTCATATACTTCATATGGTCTTCGTCACCAAAGTTGGAACAGTGCATAAAGTTCAGCTTTGTTTGCGCGGCTTCTGCGATCATGTGAGATGCATAGTGGTGCTTTGGTCTCATCTTGTAAAGTAATTGAGACAGTCCATATGCACGGGCAGCTGCGTATTGGTACAAGAGCAGGAAGGTTTCGAAAAGCCACACGGATTCTTCTGTTTCTCCATCGGTCATGTGGGGCTTGTGGGCGGTCCCAGCCACAGACAAGGCAGCATCGAGAGACCACAGCATACAGGCACGGGCCCTTCTCCAATGAGCTGTCTCGGAACTGCAATCGTCCGGGTCGAGCTGTTTCTCGAGCTCCACGGCGAAGTGGGTGACGAAGGCTAAAAGATTCCTGCATCTCGATGCTTTGATCGTGGAGCTCAATTCAGGATATTTCAGCGTCGCATTCAGCGAGTCCATTGTGATCGGATTTATTCCAAGATCCAATCGTCTTTCCTTGCACCACGCTTGAGCTCTGGATGTGAACCGGTACAGAATCTCATTCGGCTTTGGCGACTGGTCCTGCAAATCCAAAAACCTGGACATCTCACCTCACGGGCTGGCGGAGCTATATATCTCTACGGAGCTACAGCTACACAGAGTCCTGAGCGAGATAATGACACAAAAAACATCAAGCTCCTGCTCTTGTTGCCTCCCGGAGACCGTTCCGCAAAGTTTCCAACATGACAGAAGCCAGGAGGTCGCGGAGCACGCCCAGATGTACCAGATGCATGACTGCAGGGGCAGGTTGAAGTTGAAAGGCATGTTTTGTGCATAATATGATGACTTATAATGATGGAGAAACAATTATGTGCTTCGGCCCTGCCATATATCATATGCAGACAGGCCGCCGTCGTACAGCCGTCTGCGACGGGTGTAGCCCTCGACTTGCTTCCAAGGAGAAACATCGTTGGCGTGCGGAGCTGGGCGGGTGTGCTCCTCGGTTTGACGCCAGCCAGCTGTAGCACTCAAGTCGCCAGAGTTGAGGATGACGTCGCTGTTGCAAGCCAGACACCAGTCGCATATATACTTGCGAGTGTAGTTGCGACAGAGTTCATGGCTCTTCATGTGGGCTTCCTGGTCCCCTTTCCAGAATGCGAAGACGGCCTTGACCGGACAGCGTTTCCCAGCTCGCCGCTGCCTGTTTCTGAATTGCAGGCTTATCTAGCTCCATGGATATTTCTGTAAACCCCGAAACCATTAATCTGGACAAGGATACAGTACCCCTGCCTTGTGGACATCTTTGGCCACTCGTTGCCGTCCCAGTCGTGCATTGGAAAATATCCTTCTTTCAGTGACTTGAGGTCCCACGATATTATCCTGGCAATAAAAGTACGAGTTTGCTTCGCAATCCGAGATTGCGGAACACCAATGATGCAGAACCTGCTGATCTCGGACCTTTGGTTGGTCAAGGCTGAACACCACGACCAAAATACCACAGTCTCTCGCTTCGTGGTTGGCACACCGTCTTCATGAAAAAGCAGCGGATAAGGATAATCTGAGTGGTCGATCAGGCCCTTGTAGACAGGATCGATCTCGCGGTCCCACCATTCTCGCACAGATCCAAAGCCTTCAAGGCAGGAGGAAAGGAGCCCGCGCTTGCTCAACTCCGCCAAGACATCAGAAGGCAACACGATCGAAGCAGGTGTTGTTACCAACCTCAGAAGCAAATGAAACGGTGCCGTGTTGGACATGGTGAAGGTCGTCGGCAGGCGCAGCTTATAAAAGAACAGTGTAACATACCAACCAAATGCTTCGGACACGGGTCTGCTTGTCTTCCCTCTCTGCTGTCGTGCTGAACACAGGAAGTTGCACCTTGACGGGGTCGAAAGGGAGCCGCATCCATTTGTAGGCATCCCGTTCTTGTGCAGAGGACGCCATCTGCAGGAGGTCCCGTCTCTTCACACCGTCGTTGGCAAAGGCTTTCGCCAGTTTTTGGCTCTTAGAGTAGCTCATTGCCTTAGATACCATGGGTCGGAAAATGTGCAACGTTGCTTGATTATACGGCTTGTTCATCCTCACGGACAAGTAAGTAATATTCTCACCTGCAATTCCTGGCTGCTCCTTTGCCCACCTCTTCGGCGAGCATGCGAGCTCCATGAGATTGGAAATCGTCTGTAGATCTGCGGAAGCAGGTCAAGTTAGAGCATGCTACATCAGCACATGAAGTAACAAACGTGGCAGAATCACATCTTCACTCGACGCTTGCCCTCGCAGATCGTTTCGTCCATCCCCGCATTGTCGTACCTGCCAATCAAAAAATGCTCCATTCTGGTAGCAGCAGAGGGACAAAGCTTGGAAGAGGATCCTGATGCAGCATGTTTTTTTGCAGCTCGCCGCTGTGGTTCCGTACAATATACCTGTATAGGCTGCTGGTTCATCCAGCGCCTTGTGCGTATGTGCATGTTCACTGCAGTCGCAGTGATCGTGAGCACGATTGCACATGCTTTCAGATGTGCCCCCAAAAGCACGTGCAGGTCTTGGCCCAGTACTTCCATCCGGAGCACACACAGACATATATATATATATATATATATACGCCAAATACAGTACTTACTGTCATAGACTCTGCACGTGCAACTAGCATAACCCTTGGAAAGAGGAGACCTCCTCCCCTATATGTAGCTGCACCGGCAGAGATCTCAATCCTGATCTGCACGTGCAGAACCCTGCACTATGATCCATTGGATCTACTGCTTGTCTTTCCTCTTTCTGCTAGCCTTGGCTTTGGGTTCCTTGGTCGGGCCCAAGGCTAAGTTGGCAGCTTTGATCAGCGAGGCGGCCGTCTTGATGGTTCGATCGGACTCCTGTTCAATGGAGCAAGCAAAGAGATGGTACTACGTATAGGTCATGCAAGAACACAATCTTAACGGACCGTGACCTGCTTCAGCACAAGGAACTCGCGGCCCAAAGGGAGGTAGAGCTGCTCGTCCTCAACCTGTTTCTTCATCAGGTCGCTGACCTGGTCCCACACATTCCTGGGAAAGCATATGGGAATTCAAGTCATGGGAGATGTCAGTTTGCATTGTCGATTTGGCTGCAAACAAGGGGGCTGGAACTTCTGCTCATAAGCCGTCAGCTCCTCCAAACATTTCGCAGCGTAGACGTTGCCCTTGAGCTGAGTAATCATCTTGTGTGTCTCAGTCACCTTGGCCATGACCTTGTTGCGGAGGTCTGCAGCTTTCTCATGGGTTGTCAGGGGCTCCATTCGCTGCGGTTTCCCTTTTCCAGGTTTGGGTGCTTTGCCCTCGTCACTCGGTGACGGAGTAGGATTCGAAGCCGGAGTTCCAGGCGGAGTTCTGGCCGGCGTCGATGGGGCAGAGCCACTGCCGATCGATGGCCTTGCTTGGCCACTCTTTGCCAGGGCTGACCTTGCGAGGAGAGCATTATAATAAGGAACTTGTTGCAGACACATTACAAAGATGTGGAGTTGACTAATTTAGAAGAGAAGGTGCTGCACATTTGCCAGATACTCTCGAGCTGTTGGATCCGCTGT
This sequence comes from Symbiodinium sp. CCMP2592, assembly GCA_905221615.1. Taxonomy (NCBI): domain Eukaryota; class Dinophyceae; order Suessiales; family Symbiodiniaceae; genus Symbiodinium; species Symbiodinium sp. CCMP2592. Next base: position 16,930 of record CAJNDT010000489.1, on the reverse strand, counting down.
GTCCAAAGCACCGCCCGAGGAAGTTGTCTGACCTCCATTTTTATAACGAGTTCTACCACATGAGTGCAAGCATGACACTTCCACGTACACAAATGCAGCAGTGGCACGGTCCAGGGAGTTCGTCTCGACTTCCCTGGCTGGATCTTACAATATTGGGACAGAAAAGCAAAAAAAGATGCACATACACGAGGCCCTTGGACCGTCCTCGTCGACAAAGAGTGCAGATACAGCTTGGCACCCGTGAGGTTCGGATCGTCTTGAACCAAGCCCTGCTCCTGCTTTTCCCGCATGACTCTTGGAGCGTCCGAGCCGTACATCTTCTCCAGCTGGATGGCCGTAAGAGGCGTCAGTTTGGCTCTCTCTTTGCGGGCCTTCTCCTGCACACTCTCGATATGGTAGTGGGCGGCCACCTGCTCGAGGGAGCCGGCTGATTGCACCAAGGCGTCGATCAAGGCCGACTTCTGATTGTCGTCTTGCACGGCAGCAGTCAGAGCTGGCGGCAAGGACAGCAGCCGAGCCGGGTTGTTCGAGAGTCTCTTCAGGAGGTTAGCAGCTGCACGGCGAGTGTAGCCAGAGCCAGAATCGTGCTCCATCGACTCTGCAACCTGCTGTTGCACTTTTGCGGCGGGCAGCTCAACTTCTGCAGGAGCAGACAGCTGTTCACCGTTGGCTTTGGCCGGCACTGTTGACACCTGCGTGGGCGGCTTCTCCTTTTCGGCATGCACCTTCCAGCCGAGCTCTTCCAAGGCCTTGTCGGCCTTGTCCATGGATTGCCTGGCAACTGAGTCCAAGATGGACTTCTCTTTGCCAGCTTTCAGAGCCTGGAGTTGCTCTTCAAGCATCCTAATCTCGCTGCTTTTTTGCTCAGCGGCTCCCGGATTCGGGGCCGTGGGCTCAAGCATCCTAATCTCGCTGCCTTTTTGGTCAGCGGCTCCCGGATTCGGGGCCGCGGGCTGGGGAACTGTCCCTTGTGGCTTCGGGTGGCCGGCGTTGAAAGGTTCCGTACGTGCTGGCAGGGAAGTTTCAGGAAGGCCGTCCTCGGGCCGCTGCTCGGCCTTTCTCTTCTTGGCTTGCTCAAGCATTGCCAAAAGCTTCTTTCTTTTCTCCGCTTTGAATTCTTGGACCTGCGTGGCAGTACGGAGTTGATCTCCAACACTGCAAACATGATAGAAGGAAGAGGTTCGGCCTCGTGATCTGTCCAGCCCTTAAGGGGATTGCCCGCCGCATTGGTGTTCTCAGCCTGGTTTTATATAGTGTGCTTCTAGGCACAACCGCAACGGACGAAAACTCTTGGTCTGTTGAGGAAGCTCGACCTGGGAATGTGTGGAGAAGGACATGGCTGCGACTGTATAGCTACAAATTAAACTCGTCTCGGCACCTCCTTCCTCTTCTCCTCCTCCTCACATTTCCTTTCCGCTGCAATCCGCTCTTGAAGCTCGGCCTGCGTGGAGAATTGCAGGCAAAGCTAGTCCAGCCGAGGCCAATGGATTGGTTCCAGAGCTGAAGCAAGGTTTGGGGCTATCGCCAAGCACAGCCAACCAACCGACAGCAAAGAAGGTCTAACAAGCACCCCCGACGAAACCACCGACACCTGGACAAGCTGAATAGCCTGCATATAGAAACGTAGTTAATTTGGAAACAAGAAGAGGACCTGCTTTGTCTTCTCCTCCTCGGCCTTGGCTCTTGCGAGCTGTTCTTTGAGCTCGGCCTGGTGGACATGGGTGCGACAACATCGATCAGCACATACTGTTGCAGTCCCGAGTACATTATAGATTTTCTTGCTTTGCACCTCCTTTCTCTTCTCCTCCTCCTCCTGGCGTTTCCTTTCCGCAGCAATCTCCTGTAGAAGCTTCTCTTTCAGCTGCGCCTGGACATGTGTAAACTACCGAGGCCTCTAGCTGCTGTGATTTGGACTGTTCAGTACATCGACATATTGATATCTTTGGTTTCGGCACCTCCTTCCTCTTCTCCTCCTCCAGGCGGTTCCTTTCCGCGGCCGCCTCCTGAAGTTTCTTCTCCTCCTCGGCCATGGCTCTTGCACGCTGCTCTTTGAGCTCGGCCTGGACACGGGTGCGACAACACCGATCAGCACATACGCTACTGTGAAGTGCAGTCCCAATTAAGTACATTATTACAGGTTTTCGTGATTCGCACCTCCTTCCTCTTCTCCTCCTCCTCCTGGCGTTTCCTTTCTGCAGCAATCTCCTGTAGAAGCTTCTCTTTCAGCTGTGCCTGGACATGTGTAAACTACCGAGGCCTCTGCTGTGATTTGGACTGTTCAGTACATCGACATATTGATGTTTTTGGTTTCGGGACCTCCTTCCTTTCCTCGGCCATCTCCTGAAGCTTCTTCTCCTCCTCGGCCTTGGCTCTTGCAAGCTGTTCTTTCAGCTCGACCTGCACATGGGTGCGACAAGATTGATCAGCACATACTGTATCGTGCATTGCTGTCCACTTTTCCTGATTTGCGCCTCCTTCCTCTTCTCCTCCTGCAGACGGTTCCTTTCCTCGGCCATCTCCTGAAGCTTCTTCTCCTCCTCAGCCATGGCTCTTGCACGCTGTTCTTTCAGCTCGGCCTGGACACGGGTGTGATAACATCGATGAGCGCACATACTCTATTCTGAAAGGCAGTCCCGAGTACATTACTTATATTTTCTTGTTGTGCACCTCCTTTCTCTTCTCATCCTCCTCGTGTTTCCTTTCCGCAGCCATCTCCTCTTGAAGCTTCTTTTCTTCCTCGGCCTTGGTTCGTGCAAGCTTCTCTTTCAGCTCGGCCTGGACACGGGTGTGATAACATCGATGAGCACATACTCTATTCTGAAAGGCAGTCCCGAGTACATTACTTATTTCTTGTTGTGCACCTCCTTCCTCTTCTCATCCTCCTCGTGTTTCCTTTCCGCAGCCATCTGTTCTTGAAGTTTCTTTTCCTCCTCGGCCTTCGTTTTTGCAAGCTCATGTTTCAATTCGGTCTGGGCACAGAGGCAACAACACAGGCACATACGTGAATTGGGCGGACAGGCACGAGCTCCTCCCTCTTCTGCTGCTCCAGCTTGTTCGTTTGTTCTTCTTGAAGCTGGGCCTGCGTCGAGAGCACAACGAAGCGGAGCAGCATGCACACAAACAGCAAGCATCCTGACTTGGAAGCAGGACGACGGCCTGCTTTGTTGGCTCGGCCTTTGCTCTTGCGAGCTCTTCTTGCGATCGCCAACTTCTAACTGCTTCTTCCAACCCCTGATAGACTGCCTCCTTGAAGTCATCCGGGTTCAGTGTCTCGGCCTCTGACACAGGCACCTGCAGGTTGATCAGGCGGAGACACATTGAACAACATGCACATGGAGGTTATCTTCAACTTTTCTGGCCTCGCATTCTTTCGACTGCAAGCCCTTCTTCTGGGCTTCCAGCTCTTCCAGCAGCAAGGGCACCTCCCCGGTCATTTCCTGGGATCTAATTTGACAGTGCATCCAGGAAACTATCTACATGAGATGAGAGAGTGCAGGTCCTGATTAGTCAGCTGGTCGATCTCTGCTTCCAAGGCCTTTGGGCAGACCCCAAAGTGGACAGGATGCATGGGTTCTAACAGATGTGCATATCTTATTCACGAATCTGGCGAATAAGCGTAAGGCCTTGATCAAGTCATCGTCGCTGGGAAAGTCGGAACCGCAGGTTCCCAGAGTCAACTGAGTGTCCTGAAGCTGAGTTTCCGGAAGCCGGCCAGCTTCACCCGGCGCCACATTGCCATCAGCCAGTCCGGCGGTGCATGCCGAAGCCAGCGTGCGTCCGAACTGCCGCGGATTTGTTGCTCCTTTGTCCTCACGGAGCAAGCCTTCCAAGAGTTCAATCTTCACATCTGCCATGACAGCTCTAGAAAGAGGCACGTGGCAGTGCAGGGCTACACTTAAGCCTTTGCTGCAACAGTTCAGAGTGCAATCGTTGCATATGCATCGGATTCATGTCGGTGCCATGGTGGCATTGAGGTGGCGGTGGGGCTTCCTATACGGCTCTCGGTGGGGCTTGGCTCTCGGTGGGGCTTCCTACACGGCTCTCGGTGGGGCTTGCTTGGCTCTCGGTGGGGCTTGTTTGGCTCTCGGTGGGGCTTCCTATACGGCTCTCGGTGGGAGGTGGCGGTGGCGGCGGCCATAATTGGTATGAGGTCGCGGGTGGTGGTCCGTCCTCAGCCACGGCCGGTCACGGCCGGTCACGGGTGGTCACGGGTTGGTCACGGGTACTGTCCTCCTGGCGCTATATGTATTTAGTCGAGGTCACGGGTCTGACGATATTTCCAGGTCACGGGCGGTCACGGGTTGGTCACGGGTGCTCCGGGTTGGTCACGGGGTGGTCCCGTGTCAGTGAAGGGTGTCTTCCGGCCGGCATGACCTACATATGTCACATATTAGACATCCTGACAAGGTCGGGTCGGGTTGTTGTACCTAGGAGTTTGGTCCTGGATTCCAGGACAGTTTACACTATAGAAATTTGAGTCCTGGATTCCAGGACAGTTTTCCTATTGGGCAATTAATTATAGGGGAGCTGACTGTTTGGTTGGGTTCATGTATATATATATATATATAGATGGACGATGGATACAGGGGGAGCACCTCCACCAATAGCCAAGGGAGCAACTCCACCCGAGGCCATGCAGTAGATTGGGAGGTTTAGGGTTATCGACAAGCACAGCGGACCAACCGACGACAACTGCGCAAGACAGCAACGGAGCAATGCGGTAATTGGTTTTCTCCTTTAGCATCCTGAGTGCCTGGATCACTGTCGCTTCCAAAGACCCTTTCTCAGCCAGCACAGAGTGGAACCAATTCCCATGAAATCGCGATCGTTGGCCCGGGCGTAGTCCAGCAGCGATGCCTAGGATTTTTTTCACTAAGTAAACATTGCAGAGAGGTCATGTGGCTCCACTGAGCGGCATGAAGATCCGCCATGGATTTGTCTCCACTGGCCCGGAGACCCCTCATTTTGCGTTCCATCCTGCGTGTATCACATGCATGACCAAAAAAGTGAAGACCACATGCATGAAACAAGGCGTACGGGTCCCATCTGACCGAAGCTGCTTGCGATTCCGCAGCCACCATTCGCATATGGTTGTACCAAACCTGACAGGGACTTGAGCATGTCTAAAGTGCGGCCCTTTTGCATCACGAAACACGCATGCAACTCTCGAAGAGGCAGCCTTTCCGGGTAAGCTTGCGAAGCCTTGAGACCAGGCCCCCCACATGTTTTGCGGATGCCTTGGGAGTTCACGTACCTAGGTGCAGGAGAAGATAGAATCAACTGCATTCAAAGTGGGAAGCCAGCTTTACTGGAATCCTGGAAGTAGTGTATGGTGGTTCGATACTTGCACAGCTCAGGACAAGCAGCTTTTGCATGACAGGACCGTACTTGTTGCAGGAGCGAGCTTCGGAGCCGGGAGCACTGGAAGTCTCGAAGGCATCGGACATGTCTTCGTTCGAGTAAATCCAAATTGGTTTCAAACTGTGAGCCGCAAAGGTTGCCAAGGAAACGCTATGCCTGAGAAGTTGAGCTTTGACATGGCCTTCTTGCTCCCTGGCAATGAACCACTTCATGAGATATTGAAGGTCCCAGTGAACCTCCAGCTTGGAGTTGAAAGGATTCTCCAGCGAGAAGACTCCTCCCCGGGCCCAGTGCAGCAAAAGGATGGCCGCTGTGATGCTGGCCAAGGCAGACCCCTGTTGAACATAGGGATATTGAGAATTTCCTTGTGGGAAAAAGGCGCTGCGGCGATGAGTTCCGGAATTCGGCCAGCAGAAGGACGTGCAGACAGTGCCACAATGCACCAAGGATCCTGGTTCCATGAGCAGCACTGTCATGAAGGCGAGCACCACGCCTGGAGGCGAGAGAAGGTCGTGCATCAAGGAGCCTTAGGAGCGGCATTACACAGGACATGCAATTATACATGGCTATGCAGAGGAAGTCGTGCAACCCGAGAATCGTTCAACATCAATGGCTTTGGCATTGTAGCCTTCCCGTCTCCATGCCCCAGCGAGCACAGCAACTCCTGCAAAGAACTCCGTCATTTGCAGATGCCCGGTGGGCAAGTCCTGCAACATCAGGTAGCGGGAAAAGTTGCATATGTGAAAAAAAGATTGACAGACACATTGGCATTCCAGGGTTATAAGCCTCGCAAAGATATAGGCAGCCTTCCAGCTGGACCACGAAGCACATCATTACCATCTCAACCAAAACCTGGATGAAATCTGTGGAGAGGCCGGAGCAGAAAGAGGAGAGAAGAATCGGAGAGAAGAGGCGTTTTTTGTGCATCCGCGAAGCCCAAGGAACTCCCAAGGACACCAGACCATGGAGCTCTCTCAGTCGTGCCACATCCAAGCGTTTCATAAAATGTTCCACGGCCACAAGATCAGGTGTATAGTTGAGCTCAGCAGGGCCAGCCATCAAGGCAGCTGTGATCGGTGCAAAGTGAAAACAACTCATCAGTCCACGACAATGATCTTGAACACATGCTTCTATCTAAACATCTTTTGGCGGGTTGGCATAATGGTCATGCATGTGCACAGTTTCCTTGGAGGCTGTGATTCTTTGGGACATGATTCTAATTAAGCCTTTGATCCACTGCGATGATGGAGAGTTCAGCAAGTATTATATGTGAATCAAGAAACATGAAGCATGGCATAGCCCGGGGCACAGAGCGGATTGTCTTCGGCATCCCAGCCGCTGCTCCAAATCATCATCGAGGGCACGGCCTACAAAACAGCAACGAAGTTTGTCCTGTCTCGCACATGGAAAGCATGGAGTGGAAGCATGCCTGCAGATTTATTTGGTTCACATGCAATGTGCCTTTTCTCATGCTTTACGTCGGCTTCCCTGAAAAGGGGCCGGGCTCATGAGGCACGTCGGCTTCCCTGAAAAGGGGCCGAGCTTAGCAGTTTCCACCCATCATAATACACAGCGGTTCCCGTCCGGGAGCTGTTTCCATCCATGATAATAATACAAGGAGCCGGCCCTGGATTCCAGGGCCGGCTCAGGGAGCTTCAAGCTTGTGCTTGTTCACAGTCTGGACGGCCTCCTCCTCCGTGATTTCTTTCTTCCGCAGCTGACCCATGGCGACCTCCACAACATCCCTGTCGCGGCACTGCACCAGCTGCTTGTCGATCGACTTGTTCTCCGAGTCTTTGACCCTCTTCACCAACGCAAACATAGTTTTGCCATGTCTCTTGTGAGGCTTTATCAGGTAATGCGGGCCGTCATCCGCAGTCGGCCTGGAAGCCGCCTTTTTGGCCGCCGCCTTCTTGCGTGCGGCTAGCCGTCGCTGGTTAAGCGGAAGCACGGGTTCGGGGGCTTCTGCATCCATGCCCTGGCGCATCTCCTGGCAGCATGCAGGCATTTCAAGAAAGTATAGAGGAAAATGTATGATGCGGCTGAAGTGCCTCCAAGTACTCAGGCTCTGGGGTGTAGGAGACTTCACCGGACACGTCAGACTTGCGTTTCGTAGCAGGTCCGCGGGCATCAGCACTGCTAGCCTGACATGCGATCGAGGCATCCAAGGAAACAGGATGTTATAGCCAGAAGCAGCAGAGAAACAGGAGCATCCTCATCCTCACTTTCAAGAATTTCCAGTGTTTTGCCCGATAGCGACGAGAGGATATTGTTCCTGCACAAGGCACTCAACATAAGAAGCCACACGGTCGGATTCCATGCCTGCCTAAGGGATTGCACCGTGATCTCCCCCGGCACGGCGGACCTGCCCGGAGCACAACCCATGCCAAGTCCAACTTGTCAAACCTGCTATGTGCCTGCTCTGTGACGATGATGCCGTGGACGGCTGCATGATCTCCGGCCTTCGGAAGCTGGGTTATTTAGGGTTTAGGGTCGTCTCGAGGTTTTAGGGATTCAGGGTTCCTGAGGTATATACGGTTAATTGAAGATGCCAAATGACTGCCGCCATGTTCATCGAAATCACCTGTATGCACTAGAGGCCTGGGTTGCGCTGACGACGAGGATGCCTTTTCGGGGTCAGCACTTGGCCTGCAGTGACCCGAGTGGACAGACACACGAAGTGACAGTCAACAAAGGCAACGTAGCCATTATGAGTTCAGCTTGCAACTGAGAGTCTCGTTTTTGAAAAGCTCCCGGCGCACCGTAGATCCATCTTCGTTGAAGAAGAGTAAGAAATCGTCCGGGGGCGATTTTGGATCCCTGCATTCCACTGATCCATCCTCTTTGAAGAAGAGCAACTCGTCGTCGTCGTCTTCCAAGTTTTCCTTGGATTCCTGCGTCCGCATGGCGGCGATCATCTCGAAGAGCTTCGGATTTACGGACATCGCAGAAGCCGGCCATTCCTTTGATTGCCTCTTAGCTTCGTACTTCCAGACCCGGCGAGTCTTCCTCAGTTCGGCAAAGAGAGCTTTAACGTCGAAGGCGAGCACCTCCCTCATTTTCTGATTCAATTCCACGTGCTTCGGGCCATCCCTTTTGAACACTTCTTCCAGGATCGACTGCAACCTCACATGAATGAAGACACAGCGGGCAGTGCATGGTCACAGCAGACCCGCGACAGCAGACATTCATGGCTCTTTGAAGACAGACCGCGTCTCCACAGACCAGGTCGCCGCCGGGTATTTTCGGATCAGTGGCATCAGAATCCAGTACGACTCCTTGCAGCTGGGTGCGGTATCCCAAGCCTACCTCAAGCAAGCACAACTGGCCAACCGACAACAAGCTCTAGCTACCTACCTCCATGCAAGCACAACCGACCTACCTCAAGCAAGCACAACTGGCCAACCGACAACAAGCTCTAGCTACCTACCTCAAGCAAGCACCCCCTCCGTGAGACTCAAGTGCCTCTTAGATTCCACTTGCATCTCCCGCGTGATTTTTGCAGCGTTGCCGGCTCGATGAAACAGCTGAGCCGGATCTCCGCGGAGGAGATCCGTGGTGTCGAAAGGACAGGATACCTCCTACACAGGTAGCTACAGGATAATGCGTGGGAAGTATGAACAATTCTATTTCCAGCGGAAGCATGGACGAATGCATGGATCCCATCCTCGAGCAACTCCATCACCTGCTCCTTTTCCAAAACCAAATCTTTGATGCGAGGCATGGCGCAAAATCCGGACACGTGCCCAGACTTGCCTAGGGCAAAGCCCGCGTGCATACACATGAAGGCTTGTAGTTTGGATACTGGTTTACAACGGCTCTGCCTAGCTATTGGGTATTGTTTTATCCGCCCTGGAGTTCCAGGGCCGATTTGGATAGGATGCGCACACGACATGATCAAGCATGCACCCTATATGCCACGAAGGCAATCAGCTATAGGGCCAGATATGGCAAAGTGCATTGCAAAGATGGTATAGCGGCAGTCACATGCAGACCCAAACAGCCGTGTTGCGGCAACAATCCCCGCCTGCCAGTGTCTTGCGTTTGCCCATGGCCACGCTCCACACAAGCTGTCGACGAGATCAAAGCCCTGGCAGGGGCAAATTGGCGTTCAAGGGTTAATTATGCTTATGAACTCTGGCACAATCTTTGTGCTAGGACACACATCTGTTCTGAGTATTGCTCCTGACTATTGCAGGGAACTGTACAGAGAACACATTCCCATCGAAACGTGTTCCAATTTCGACGCTTTGACCTGAAGGTCAAAGCATGGGGCCGGAACATCGACGCCTCAATCAGCTTCGGATTTGCAGATCCATGTGGCCCCGGAACATCGGCACTTCAATGTCGGTCCTTCGAATCTTCTTCCAGCTGACATCGACATCTTGGTCCCGCAGCATCTGCCTTTTGTGTATATACCTGGCATGCCTCACTGACACGGGCGTGTCCAAGTGAAGCTTCGTGGTGCGAAGTTCAAAGCAGGCGAAAGATGACACACCAGCAATCTCTTCCTCCTGGATCGACCCAAGTGTCGGACACCAGTCGCGGTGATACCAGCCGGCTTTGAATACCAAACCCTCATCACAGGAAAAGTGCAGTCCAATGGACCCATCCACCTTCCACGCGAGGAGTTTGTTGCACACTGCCATGGCGTGGCTTATTATGAGATCCCCGGGCAATTGTTGGGAGTTGGGAAACACACGGTCCACTTTCTGTAGCTTTGCTTCTTGCAGCGACTTAAGAATCGATCCTTCGAGCAGGAAGCTTGCAAGCGGAGCATCAGAGGAACAAGCAGGAACCGCCCATGCAGCCCATGCAGGACTCGACACAGATTGCCAAAATGCTTCAGAACTGGCCTCCAGCTCCGGGTGTCCGCAGGTCCTGCAGGAAAAAACGATCGAGAGACAGTGCCAAAATGCAAGTTCCAGCAGCTTATGCAAAGCGATGCAACGCATAAGCAAGCCCCTTTTGCCAAGCCTGATCGCAGAAGATTGCCCGCGTCTGCAACGAAGATGATGTCCCACCATACAGGTATAGCTAGGGTTTTGTGTCTATTTTACAACAAAACAAAAAGGATGGTTGACTCTTCAGATTCAGTCATCATCATCACTATCGTCGCAGCAGCATGCCGCGCACCTTTTACGGTACTTTCTCGGCGGGTGCAGCCAACTGGTTACCTCCTCGTAAGGAGGTAAGCTTTCACCCTCGCTCATCTGTACTTCGTCGTCTGCCCAAGGAGGATTGAAAGGAGACCCAGGCCCGGGCTCCGCGGCAGAGGAAGGCAGCGATGACCTGTCCGTGAAGACCAATTAAGCACAACCGACCGACCGACCGACCAAGCCAACAAGCACTGCAAGCCTTCAAGCACAACAGACCAAGCACAACGACCGGCCGACCAAGCGAACAATCAGAAAGAGAGAGAGAGAGAGAGAGAGAGAGAGAGAGAGAGAGAGAGAGAGATAGAGAGAGAGAGAGAGAGGATTAGCCCAGTTGCGTGTGCACGCGTGCCGGGCTCAGCGGCAGCTGCATGCCGAATCGGCCCATGGGAGGCCCGCGGAGCAGCCTAGGGGTTCCGTTTAGGGTTTAAGCTAGGCTTAAGGGGTTGCGGAATGTTGCCGAGCTACAATGAAGGCGTCGCGTTGACGTTGAAGTAGAGCCCCTGCCTGGGCGTGCCATAAAAACACACCCTATAAACCTGAAGCCCATTCCTAAGACCTTTTTCCACAGGCTTGATTAGTGCTCGCAAGACCTAAACCCTGAACCCTAAAGCCTAAACCCTAAACTTGCCGGGGCGCGTCGTGGGCATCTGCATCATGCTTAAGTTCAACAGCGGCGTGCGGTCCCTTTGCCTTGGAACATGGATTTAGGATGATTCATGCTGGGTTTCCCTTTTCTTTTTACCTTATAAGGGCATGAGGCTACTGATGTTCCAGCCGAGTCGCAGGGAAGGAGTAACTGCAGGGTTCAACCATCTGGGGTTGCAAAGCCTCAATGAGTGAGTGAGTGAGTGAGAGAGCAAGCGACTAGCTGCACGAGGGAATAAAGCATGAACCCTGAATAAAGCCGAGATGCATGGCCGGCTGGTTGTGCGTGGTGCCGATAATTAACGGCTGCTGCCGCGGTGGGAACGCTAAGTGGTCCGGCAACGGCCTCGAGAGAGAGAAACCAAGAGAGAGATAGAGAGAGAGAGAGAGAGAGAGAGAGAGAGAGAGAGAGAGAGAGAGAGAGAGAGAGTGGACTGCACCCGCCTCAGACCCCGAGCAAAGCAAAGAGAGAGAGAGAGAGAGAGAGAGACAGACAGAGTCTCAGGAGGGAGCGGCGTCGTTGGGTTCGGCAAAGCGCGGACCATAAATGGCAGAGGTGGCGGCGGCAGCGGCATCGCGATCAAAATTATGTTATGTGTTTCTCCATGTGACCTATGTGACCATCACATGCAGTCATCGATCGAGCTGAAAAAAGCTGCGCAATGAGGTGGTTCCAAAAAGCAAACTGGATTGCAAGAAAGGGTGTCAGAATCGACGGGCTCAGAGGCTACAACGCCTGTGGAAGCTTTTCCAGACGAACGTGAACCGGCATGCAGTCCTCAGGAGTCCAGCCACCAATCATCCAAATCCAATCACCAATCATCCAAAGGTCCTGCGAGACAGCAAGAGATTCAAGACAGATATTGCGAGAATCGGATGCAGTCCTGGAAAAGGATCTCAGGGCCGAAGTTCTCGATGGCAACAATGGCTGTGGCTTGGTAGAATTAAAGGTTTTGGGTTGTAGGGCGTCAAGGTCTTTAAGGGTTCAGTTATCGGATGAAGTATGTTTTGAGGAAAGCGTTCTTTGATCTAGGCTGCCGAGGCAGACTCTAGACTCTAGATCGATTACGACAATGCAGCTTGGAGCATTCGAACGGGATGAGTGCCTTCGGGCAAGCAAGCACGCATCACTTCACGCGTGCGTGTCGATGTTTTATAGATCCTAGGTCAAACGAAATTTTGTTAGCAACAAAATTTTGGGCCATGACAATCTTTGCGCTACTCTTAGTAGTGCTTCACAATCCAGACTTTTAACAACTTTCAATGCTGTTGCATGATTTCGTTTCTCGTGTCGAGTAACGATTTTTAAACCATGCGGTTAAACGGACACTTGGTCATGATTGAATCTGCAATCATCGAGGCTGTCTCGAGATCGAGCCAGAATTTTTGATGGGACTCCGCTAGGGGCTTGTAACGGCGTCCTAGCAGGTTCCAGGCCCTTTATCTCAAGGCTTTAGGGCGTCACGACTCCCCGCCCTGGTGCGGGGTGTCAGATGGACTTCGGCGACGCGCTCGCCGCAGGTTCGTCCCATCGTTCCGAGCCAAGTTCTGAGAGCACACAGGAGATTTTGAGTCAGCATATCTACGAGCTCCAGCTGGAGGTTAACGAACTCAGGCCTCAGGTGCAAGCTCTCAGGTCCCAGGTGCAAGCACTGGAAGAGAGCCTCTCTCGCGTCTGGGTGAACCAGACGGGCCATCATCAGCGCCTGTCGTGGCTTGAGGGTCTCATTCAGAGCCTGCGCTCTGCCTTCAGGTCGTTTCTCGAGCCGCCTTTGCAGTCTGCTTGAGGGAGCCGTAGTGAAATGGGGGACGAAGGAGGCTCCCTTGCTTCCAGTTTTGGCGTTCACCTCAGATCCTGCCTGCGGGACTCCAAGTCAGTGTGGAAGACTCCCTGGGGTAATACGCTGTTAGCCCACGACCCTAGGCCCCGCTTGCCGCCTCCTCTTGGACCTCTCCCCCTTGTAGTCCCAATGAACCCTTCTGCCGATCAGCCTGCCGTGCCGAACCCTCGCTTCGTCAGGTCGGAAGGGCTTGAGCAAGTGTGTGCTAAGATGGCCAAGTTCAAACATACTTCTTGGGAGGTTATGATCAATGAGGAGAGAAATCTTGCCGTGAATAAGTGGCTCAGCCTTGTCATGGTCGAGCCCTTGACCTTCGGTGTAGCTAGGAACTTCTACGCCGGCAAAGCGTCAGGGATCTCTTCAGGATCGCTTGCAGACAGCATTTCGGATTGCCTTGCTGCCAAGGCTACTTCGACGATCAATGCCAGGGCGAATTGCTTGTTGCGGTTTGTTTCTTGGGCAAAGGGGAACATGCCGTTTGTTTTTTCCCTTGACCGAGCATGCTGTCTACGCATACTTCGAGGAGAAGAAATCCACAGCAGCGGCAACTTCGTTCAGGAGCCTTCTCTCTTCGGTTGCTTTCGCTCAGCATGTGGTAGGCCTGGAAGGGTGTGACAAGGTTTACACTTCGGGTCGTGTCCGCGGCCTTGCGTCGAAGCTTTACATGCAGAAGAGGAAGCTCAAGCAACGGAATCCTCTGAGGGTCTCCGATGTCATTCTTCTTGAAAGGATTTGTTGCAAGCTTGAAGACAGGTCTTTGCAGGACCGAGTCGCTGCAGGCTTCTTTCTTTTCTTGATTTATGCAAGAGCCCGATACAGTGACGGGCAAAATGTCGCATCGCTGACTGATTCGCCGCTCTACTTGGAGTGCAGTGTGGGCAGGTCCAAGACTAGTTTCACTTTGGAACGCAAGACCAGGTACTTGCCAATGGCTGCCAGGAAAGTGGGAATCAAGTGTGCATGGGCCGATGCGTGGCTTGAGGCTTTGTCAGAGGCGGGTCTTGCGATCAAGCCGAACGACCCGTTGCTTCCCTGCCCTTCTTCGAATGGTTCGTGGAAGATGATCCCGCTTCCGTGCGATCAGGCTTGCTCGTGGCTCAGGAGCCTGCTGGGGAACGCTCAGAGCGATCCCTACCTTGCAAATGTGGGGACACATAGCCTTAAGAGGACTCTGCTGAGCTGGGCAAGCAAGCGTGGTCTGCCCCGAGAACTGAGGGCCCTCCTGGGGTATCATACGTCCCGAGCCTCGGGTGCGGGGTCAGAGCTGATCTATGAGTCCGACGCCCAGTCGGCTCCGCTCAGGGCTTTGTCATCTATGATCGACGAGGTGTCATCGGGGGCCTTCAAGCCCGACAAACCAAGGGGGCAGCAGCTTGCTTCCGAGCTGTCGGCGCATGCCGATCCCCCCGGCGACGAGATCGAGTCGTCAGACTCGGAGGGCTCCGAGGACGAGGAGGAGATCGACCACTCGGGCGATGAAGCTTGTGTTGCCGAGGCTTTGGACTGGCATGGGAAGGTCGACCTTGACAAGATTGATCCCTCGTGTGTTTTCTTTCGGCATCGCCAATCCAGGGTCCAGCCCGGGCTATCTGATGGTTAATTCACTGAGTGCTGCTTCTTTGCTATCTGTCGCTTGTTTAAGGGTAGCTGGATTTTGCCATGAGCGACATGAACTGCTCAAAAATGTTTGCTTGCGGATTCGCAAGCTGCCGGTGGCTTGGCATGTCGGGATCAAGATTATGGTTCGAGATGTGACCGGAGATGTTGAAAGGATGCCGATTTCGGTGTCGCGATGGGAATTATATAAGACAGACAGCAACTGAATTTGTTTTTTTCGTTTGTGCAACGGAAAGTTTAGTGGCATTTCGAGTGTGTAACATACATATAAACATGTCGTCGCCGACAGAAATGAAATTTGAATTTCGGTGCCTAAAAATGATTACGAGTATATGTTGCCGGCGGGGACATGTGATATACTTTTACATATCCTATATATATATATATATAGTAAAGTGTGTGTCTCTTGCATCTCTCTCCTGTGTGTGTGTGTGTGTGCATGTGGGTCAATGTGCATGCATGTGGGCCAGGGGGCTGCGACTGAACATCGCCCGGCAATCGCACGCCTTTATATTCAGGGCCCTGGACTTCGCACATGCTGCCTTCGGATCAGGAGCTCCCTGGGGACTCCTAATGTGTTGAAGTGATCGATGCTAATGCATGCAAGAGCAGAAGAACATAGAAGCACTGCAGCATAGATAGGAACCATGGATCCGAGCGCAGCCATGAGCAAACGTGAGCAGAAGACGGCAGAGATAGCCCAGTCGCTGTACAACCGTCTGGCCCTCCAGTTTGTTGCGTCGACAGGGAGCCTGTTTCCTACTACGTCGCTACGGCACCGAGCAACTCGAGAGATGCTTTCGTTTATGAGAGTGTTCAAGTACGAGGGTGTGGAACGACTATTGACAGAAGCTATGTCCCGAAGAGTATTGCAGATGCTGCTGGATGACTATGCCTTGCAGTTACCGGAAACTCCAGGAATGTCCAGATCCAAATGGGTCCAGCAATCGGGCAAATGTCTACACATGATGCTTAAGAAAGCTAGAAGGGGCTCCTCTGGTGACGACGCCATGGACGACGATGAGACGCAGATCATGATCCAGGATCCCGACCTGCTGGACCCCTCGGAGGACCGTGGTCCTCATGCGGCCTTGCAACTTTATGGGTGTATGCCTTTGTTCATGCCTGGAGGACTCGCAGTGCTTGAAGCGGAAGGCCTCGAGTTCTGTTAGTGCAGCTTGGATTCAAGTGGACTTCCTTTTGAGATTGTGTCTCAACATGTACATGTGCATCTCAGCTTGGTGGCATCGTGCCGAGCAAGCGACTTCGGGGCAAGACGCCTCCAGTGCCTGTGGCGGCTCTATCATTCTGTGTTCGCTGTCCAACCCGCATGCATGCATGCAGCCAGTATTATATTATGCTGGAATCATATAGTTTCAATACATGCAAGGAAGACTCTCGATCGTCTGATGATGCGGGCGATTGCCAAGAGGACGGCTCGAATTTTGTAGAGATATGTATATGGTATAATTCCCAAACCTAGTTTCAACACCTTGAACACGGACAGGACGATCAGCTGACCGAGCCGAATGATCTCGAGGCGGAGGCTTCAGCTCGGGTGTTTGTGTCTCTGGTGTCTGTTTATGTGTCCCAGGTCCGTGTACCGGAGGGTCGCTGGTGGTGCAACCAGGACAGTCGCCACGCATACGTGTACACTTGCTGTCTGCGATTATTGCATGCAGGACGGGCAATGGTTTTGCACGCCATGGAATGCCGAGGAAGCCGAGGCCTATCATCGATCCGCAGTTTTGGTGTTCTGAGTGTGGTTGTGAATTTCCAGGAAGTTTCATCGGAGACCCCCGCTGCTGATGACTTCTCATGGCCAACGGAATACTACGAACATGGTGTGCCTGACTTGCAAGAACTCCAGGCCCGCTAGCTTTAAAATTAATCCATTGCCACCATGGACATAAACTTAGTGTCGATGCAGGACGACCAGTTCCACGGCGACGGGGCGAAGACTGGAGAGGCCGATCTGTGCCACGCTGGCTCAGGAGTCGCATGGGTGGGTCGGTCATGTGGGATTTATATCAGGATGAACAGGATGATGAGGAGTACCAGGCCAGTTTGACGGCAGCCTTTGAACTCTCGTACGCAGTCTTGATTGACTTCGCAGGCACCCGAGACTTCGGAAGATGGTGCCAGGGACAAGGTCGGTTTTTTTTCGCAAGTGTCCTCATGCATTCATGTATAGATACATGCGAGGCTTGGAAGCCATCGGATGAATGGGAGAATCACGGCTCTGAAGGACATCGTGAGGTGTGGTTTGGGGTTTCCATTTGCAGCTGTCCTTTGCAGATTCATGGA
>CAJNDT010000488.1:154299-196225 GCA_905221615.1 Symbiodinium sp. CCMP2592 | reverse complement strand
ACTCAGGGTTTTTCCCCGGATGAGTGTCTGGCCCTCCTTCGTGCCTATGACCGCGACCGACGCGAGGCTTACACGCGTCCGCTCCTAGATGATGGAGATCCCGGATGCATAGCCCTCGCGGTGGGAGTATATCGGCACGGTGGTCTTGTTGGAGTTTCTGGACCAACGCGCGAGAGACCGTCGTTTGCCATGTACCTCAACCACTATATCCTGCATCACAGTATGCAAGCCGGTCATCACCTCCCACAGTGGAGTAGTGTTCAGCTTACCAACAGAGGCGCAGAGGCCCATAGAGACCTAGCGAACACTCCTGGCTCGCATAACTACACTATAGGTGTGGGCGAGTATCGTGGAGGCGGTCTATGGGTGGAAGAAGCCACGGGTACAACCCCCGTGCGTGTTCAAAACACGACGATGTATGGCACTGTCCACGATACTAAGAACAAGGTTCTTAAGTTTCGCCCGAAGGACGTGCACATGGTCGCACCGTATGTAGGAGAACGATACAGTCTCTCCGCATACACGGTGAGTGATCTCGGCAAGTTGTCTAAAGATGACATACAGCTTTTGTCGGACTTAGGCTACCCCATATATAGGGATGCGCCCAATGCCTTTGGCAGAAAAGGTGATGGGATATACACCATGGGTCACTCTGATCTTCCCATCGAGACGTTTCTAGAACGCATCCACGAGTACGGGATTAAGGAAATCATAGATTGCAGAAGCCATCCGTACAGCGTTCGGCATCCACAATACAATTGTGATGAGCTTTCCGCCACGTGCTTTGCAAAAGGAGTTGTGTACAGCCACGCCCCCGAGTTAGGCAATAGGAATCGGGGCGGGATTGAGGCCAATCTGCAAACAGACCAAGGGCTCTGTACGATCGCTAGGATAATTAGCGAGGCCCACGATGACTTCCACCGAATACTTCTGTTGTGTTCGGAGGCCAGTTGGCGGCGATGCCATAGGCGGAATATCGCCCAGCACATATGGCTCGAGCATTCGAAACTTGCCGAGCACATACGTGCCAATGGACTGCCAGAAGCCCATCCGTGTCATTACCTCCCTGAGGAAGACGACGGACTGGCAGCAGCATCGCACACAGCTGCGATTGGCACGACTGTGCCAGCAGCTGAGCCCTCGGATAGTCGAGCGGCGGAATCCAAGGCCTTTGCTCTCACCCCAGATGGGGAAGACGCCATCGGCTCCAATGTCGATGCTGGCTACATGGCCTCGCTCCTGGATTACCACAAAGCCCCTGTTGAAGTACAGCTAGGGTTGGATGCTGCCATGAAAACTGAATGGCAGAAGTACACTGAATTCAACGCAGTGGTTCCTTGCACAGACAAGGAGTTCAAGGAGCTCACAAAGGCTGGCCACGTGTGTATTCCCACCAAATGGGTCCTCACCGATAAGAATGAACACCTAAAGGGGACGCCAGCATACACTCCCAAGTGGAAAGCACGCTTGGTCGCATGTGGGAACTTCGAGCATATCTCGAATGAGGAGGATATCAGGGCAGACAGCCCCCTCACGGCCGTAGCCCGGAAACGGCATAAGCCCTTCTGTGTTCAGGTTCATCAAAAACATGGGGCGTTTTCCAAAGTGGGCCCTTAAGCGGCACAAAGCAGCGATATAACGAAGCGCATGCTTCCAGGTAAACCCCGTTTGAGCGCCTTCTCAGCTTCGGATTTCCGAAGCACGCCTAAGGGTGTCCGCGCGCAGAGTGATATCAGGCGAGCCGTTAGGCATATGACTTGCCGAGTACTGCGCGTGTATGGCAGCGACCTGACGTCGGGGTCGGAAGGCTCTTTATCCTCCGCATAATAGGAGTGTCCCGACGAATTTGCTTGAAATGCCACTCGCAAATTCTGTCAGCACTGTACTATATTACAGGAGAAGGTGGCCGTTTGTGTGCTTGCTTGTGCACCCACGTGGATGATTTCCTGTGGGCTGCTACCGCCGAAGGCGAGCCGGCTATCCAGAATCTGCTGGATAAGTTTAAGATCGGTCGCATAGAGACTGAGAAGTTCCGTTTTTGCGGACGCGAGTATGTGCAAAGCGCCGATGGGACCATCAGCATAAACTGTAGGGACAACACGCGTGCAATTCGCCCGATCGATATTCATAAGTCTGAAAAAGGCACGACTCCAGTCTCGAATGGCCAACGCACAGCGCTGAGATCCGTCATAGGATCGCTGGCTTGGGTGGCTCGCGCCACGAGACCTGATCTTGCCTATAGGGTGAATGCCCTGCAGCAGCGTGTTACGACAGCCACGGTGGATACACTCCGTGAGGCAAACCGCGTAGTAGCACTGGCGTTAGGAGATGCGGATAGGCCGATTACGTACAGCGCTAAGTTACCCTGGAATACAGGGGAGCTGGCGATTGTCACGTTTTGCGACGCCTCCTTTGCAGGAGAGGCAAACCATAAGTCGCAGAGAGGTCGTTTCCACTACCTCACTTCCGCACAGTCGGCGGTGGACAAGAACGCGTCAACGCATGAGATGCATCTCATTTCGTTTTCCTCGTCCACCATGAAACGGGTTTGTCGCGCCACACTCCAGTGTGAGGCTTACTCGTTGCAACATGCGATAGAGCATGGAGACCGCATTCGAGCAGCAGTGCTCGAACTGCTCGGCAAACTGCCCCGGTCACAGAACTGGGAAGAAGTCGCCAAAAGATCGATGTTCCACCTGCAGTATACGGACTGCAGGTCCCTTTCGGATCACTTGACTGCGTCGATTCCAAAATCATGCGAGGATAAACGCCTTGCCATAGAGATGTCTGGACTCCGCCAAGGACTTTGGGAAGAGGACGAGCTAACGCACGCCCTGTACCATCCTTACGGCGACGAGTTGAGATGGATACCGACGCATTTACAACTTGCGGATTGTTTGACCAAGAGTATGAAACCGCTTTTGATCAATCACAGCATTGATCGCAATCTCGTTCAGGTGCTCGATGTGCCCGCGCAAGCCGCACAGAATACCGAGAGTACCTAAAGCACTCCGCTTTACGATCGAAGAACTCAGCCTGGAGCCTTGAGTCGCCGCACTCGGCTCGGTTGACTGCGCAAGCTCCCGGTATAATCCGGTGGAGTAGGCTTGACCCAAAGTGGTCATAATTCGAGCATGATTCGGACGTCACACTACAGATAAGACGGGTGTGAAATTTCCCTGTCTTGAAGCGCCGTGTTGACATGTCCTCATGCGTGAATAGTTTTTGAGACAGTTCTGAACGCATCCTGTACGACAGACGTCTTGGGCTCAGACCAAAAAGTGCGCTCGTTGTGTGGTTGGACACTCACTAATCCAGTTCCTGCTTCAAAGGGGTTTTTAAATTTATCACTTAAACCCCAAACCCTAAACCCCTAAACACTAATCTCTAACACCCTAAAGTGGCATTCCGTGTTGTCGCCCCACATGGGGGTCTTACCATCAACAGTGCCTTCTCTTGCCGCCCTGCTCCAGCTTTGTCCCCAAAGCTATTGCCGAGCCAATGATCGCCTCACACTTCCTGGCTTTCCTCAAGGCTTAGGGTTTAGTTTAGGGTTTAGGGTTCAGGGTTTAAAGTTTTAGGTTTTAGGGTCCGGAAGCCCTACATCGTACCTAGACTAACCAAGGTACCGGAAAACAAGTTACGTGCACCAAATAATTAGCATCATATCTCTTCTTTAAAGGTACATTGGTATCTAGGTACACCCTAAAACTGACAAATTGGAAACTCTGGATCCCTAAAGCCCTGAATCTGTAAAATCCGCTTCGGTACCAGGTAAATGGTATGATGGCCTGGCAACCGGGAACTTCGTGCTAGGTGCACTGGGTCAGGAGGGCTTTCAGCCTTTTAGATGTAGTGTTTGTGGTTTTGCGTTGTTTTTTTGAGTGCTGTTCAATTTAACGAAGATATGCCCAGTTCCTGATGTTTTGGCTTGATGTCGGTTTTCAGGGCAGCGCAGCGACGTTCCTACTGGAGAACCATCTCATTCACTTATTCGCCTTTGCCTTGCGCTACGCTGGCATCCCTACCCTAGCCCTTGGGAAGAGAGGGCCTACAGCCAAGCCCTAAACCCCTAACCGCGTCCCTACCCCAAACCTCAACCCGAAGCCGTAACCCGAAACCCCAAATCCGAAACTTAACCCCCCAACATAGCTCTCGAGCTCGGTGTTCGCCGAAGTCGGAAATTACACATCGTATATTATCGTTTTTTCTTGTCCTAACTAGGAACCAGCACGCTACAATCCGGCGTCTACAGGTAGAGCCAAAGGGCTCACAGGTCTAAAGAGGAGTACAGGGCCCACACCAGACGCGGTTTTGAAGGCGTAGAATCCTTAGGCCCAAGACCCGACATCACCGGGTCTGATCTTTGTAGCTGATATCGGTGCCGGAAAAAATATCAAGAGTGCCCCTGTATGGTCGTTGAACTAGGAAACAGAGATGTAGTGCAACATACCCCGAAACCCTGCCTTGCTCATAAAGGCCCCTATCTAATCTACATATATATATATATATGTACCTATACAATACTGTGTATACGTATATGTATATGTGTACATGTGTATATGTGTCTATATATATATATATATGTATATTATTGATTTAAGTTCAGGGTTTGCGGGATCGGGAAGGCCAAGCCCTGGCTATCGAACCACGAAGCCGAAGCCTACACGTCATGTTTTGAAAACCCTGGGTCCTTCCCCCTTGTCCTAAATTCCAAATCCTAAACTAAACGACCCTAAACTCCTAAAGCCCTAACCCAGAGATCCTAATGCCCCGTGCTTAGGGAATACACCCTAGATTATGAAGGCCTTAATTTTATGATTCTTGTATATCGCTTAATTAGGGATATTGGGTTCTCTGGGAAACCTTCATGTCGGGACCCTCGGGCTGACGTACTTTCTGGAAGTCCGGTGTTCATCTTCAACTGTGTTTAGTACTAGGGTTACGACAAAAGGTAGCTGCAATGCTATTCAACCACAATCCTGGAAGCTGAAAAAAGCAGCCACGAAACCTTAAACCCCAACCTCTGTGAAATCTTCTGCGACGCTCCCAAGCCGCGCGTGAAAGGCCTGGGTGTCCCACATCCGCGTGGGCTTACGGGCTGTGTTTCGCGGCTACTTCCTGCCAGGGTGGTGATGTCGGCCTTTTGGGGGTTGTGTCTTTCGGGTTCTGGGGTTTAGGGTTTTGGGGTTTAGGGGTTTAGGGTTAGGTGTTTAGGGTTTAGGGTTGTGCTTTAATGTAGGGGCCTCAACAATTACCTATACTATTTTGGGTTTCTCTATTTCAATTATAGTATAATGGCCCCCAAAACCTTATTCTAATTATTAAGGCCTCTCTATGAGGGTCCTGGGGTCTAGGGTTTAGTGTTTAGGGTTTTTGTTGTCGGAGTCTGGGTTCAATGACGTGCAGGTGTAGGAGAAAGGGCTCAAGTATATGATATCCATGTCTGTCAGAGTTACCTAGATGCTCTGAGGGATGTAGAACCAGTGTTCGTGTTACAGATCTTTATTGCTGCGATAGGGTTGTTGCTGTTTTGAGAAAAAGACCCAGGATGCATTCACATTCCGATTGCGCTTACAAGGGCTTTATGTTGTTTACAACGGGCTTTGGTCTTTTTGTGATGCGAGTGAGGGCTTAACAGGATTGCACACACATGATATACATGAAGAACTACATAAAGCATACATATGTATATGTGCGTATGTGTGTCTGTCTGTCTGCCTGGCTGGCTGTATGTATGTATGTATGTACGTAGGTATGTATGTATGTATGTATGTATGTATGTAAGCACGTGCGTACCTCGACATACACACACACATATATATATATATATATATATATATAAAGAGTTATACATATATATATACACACATCAAGATACATACTTGTATAGATATCTACAAACGGTTGAAGCATTCATGGTTTTGGGATTAGTTTAGGGTTATGAGATCAGACTGTTTTTTTTTTACGATGCCCATTCTTGCACGGCTTTGAATAGGCTTAGGGTTTAGGGAGACTTCCTGAGGGTCGGATGTACACGTACAGTAAGAGGGGATGATCAGCCAGAAATCTAAGTGAGAGACTGAAACTTTTGCCACTGGTCGCAATCACCATAACACAAACCTAGGACGTGGGATAGCCTCCTAAAGGCTTGTGCAAGGATGTATAGTCGATACTGGAATAACATCAAAACCTGTGCAAGATCAGGTTTCGTTCCCACCAAATCTTAGTTTCCGTATCATTTTACTACGCAGTACCCATCAATTTAAGTCTGTATATATTCACAGAGAACCCACAAAGTCCAAGTTTGGTTGTACCGAAGACCCCGTCAGAGCTCGAAGCTCAGGCTTTCCTGGATTCCGAAGAAGTCAAAGAAGTGGCAGGCGCGCAGATTTGGGGTGCAGGTTGGGTAGTGTCGTGGTGTTAGTAGCAGTAGCAGTAGCGGTAGCAATAGCAGTAGCAGTAGAAGTAGCAGTAGGTGTAGTAGTAGTAGTAGTAGTAGTAGTAGTAGTAGTAGTAGTAGTAGTAGTAGTAGTAGTAGTATTTACGGTTTGGGGTGTCCAGCATGGTGAAGCTCGAAAGCAAAGTATCCCATAGTAGCGGCATAGGCAGTATTCGTCACCTCGAATCATCAACCGCGACAACAAGCAAGACGACCAGCAAAAGTGCCACCGACCACCAGAAACGGGACCGACACCCACAACACAACACCAACCCGCCACCATCCCCTCTGCTTCCAGGAGCACCCGCCCTACCACCAGCAGCCTCCTCCAGACGACCACCACCACCAGCACCACTGCCAAAACCAGCGCCAGCGCCTGCTGTGCCAACACCACGCCACGGCGAAAGCAACCACAAGTACACGATAAGACATGAGAGCTTCGAACTTTGCAGCTGGCACGAACGCAACAGGTCCACACATTTCAACGACAATCGGCGGATTCGGAAGCCCTCCTGACTGCTTCGATTAAACTTGTAATAAAAGTCACTCTCCTCGATGTTTCGGTCCACTGTTCCTGGTGCCATGGCAGGCAGAATCCATAATCACTCATGCACGTCGCTTGTCAGTGTATAGACCGGGAGATGCAGTACTATAGGGGCCTAAAAAATTTCCTAGCCTATACTGTTTTGAAGGGGGGTTCTGAATTATAACTCGAGTATAGTAGACTCCAAAACCCTACTCTGATTATTAAGGCCCCTTTATTAGGTGTAGGATTTAGCGTGTGAGGAACAGTTCCTGCAGTCATTGAATCTGCTATTAAGAACGGACTAGTGAGACCTTGCAGGTGCTAGACCCGAACCCCGAAGCTCTGAACCCCAAAACCTTGATTCATGAACCGAAAAATACGCCCAAGCCCAGACCCCAAAACCCAAAACCCGAAAACCCGAAACTTCTGAAACACCCTAGCCCGAAAACTCACAAATCCTGCACGCCGACACCTTAAGTCCTAAACCCCGAGACCTTTCCCCGACTTGAAAACCATAATCCCCAAGCCCTAAACACTAAACCTGCGAGCCTTGAAAACCTAAACCCTAAACCCTGAACCCTAATTAAACCCTAAACCTTAATAGGACCCTTGTTAAGAAGCCTTTAAAGGAACCCTATGTATTCTACTTTGTATGCTTTTCTCGGTGGTGCTGGGTGTGTGCGCGTGTGTGTGTGTGTGTGTCTGTTTTTCTCTTAATCCCTAAGGGCCCTCGAGTAAACCCCGGCTCAGGCGGTGACTTATGCTTCCCGCGAACGGCAGCTTGGAGTAACATCGCACAAGTACACATGGGTGGTTGTCGAAATTAGGGTCCCTTTTGGGTCCCTATTATAATACGGCACTTATTATTTAGGGTACCGAGAAAGGGACCATAATTTTGACAACCACCCACATGGAGCACAAACCTATTTAGGATATAAAGAGTATGCTACAAAAGACCGAATGAAACAATCCCTAGAGTTCCTTTACAGAAGCCCTTGTGGGTTTAGTCTCAAAACTGAGCCCTTCATCAGAGGGTTTGGGTTTCCCTTGATGCAAGCTGATTCTTGGTGCCTTGAAGGATGGGACAAAGAAAGAGACAGCTTCGTTGGGTGCCTTTTCCCACAAACGAGACGCAAATCTACATACTTGTGTATATACATATATATATATATATAGAGAGAGAGAGAGAGAGAGAGAGAGAGAGAGAGAGAGAGAGAGAGAGAGAGAGAGCGAGAGAGACAGATAGAGAGAAAGAGAGAGGGAGAGATAGAGCGAGAGAGAGAGGGAGAGGGAGAGAGATGTGTGTGTGTGTGTGTGTGTCCATACTCGAGTCCCCCAAAACCTACCCGTTTCAAGAACTTTGTTAAGAAACCAGAACAAAGAGACCGAAAAAGGAAGGTGTCTTCCGTTGCAGTTTTGTACGGATATACTTACGAAAACATAGCAAGGGCTCATTGCTTCTCTCAGCTGCCTCGTCATTGTGGGTTTGTAGCTCAAGGCTTTTGGCACGCCGCTTCTATGCTAATTGTGATGCAAGGCTTACTGAGGGCATGAGGCTTTTATGTAGCGACTGGCATGAAGATGGATCCGGAACGGGGAATCCTACAGAGCAAGGTGCTTGCTGTTATCAAAACCATAGCCGTAGAAAAGTATCCCAAAGATTAAGAATCTGCCGATTCGCTCCACCTGCTGTATGTCAAGGCGTTCAGGTGAAAACTGCAGAGTTTAGGATTTTACTTGGGCCCTACAATACGGTACTTTTATTTGCTCGCCTTAGTTGTTCAAAGAGGGTCCTGTGTCCTAAACCCTAACCCCCCAGTTCTAAACTCCACACCCGGCACAAAGTACGAAACCCCGAGCCTTCCACCACTGAAGCCAGGAAATTGGGACCACAAAATCCTAAACCTCTAAACCCGAAAGCCTGAATCCTACTGGTTTGCCCTGGGCTTCGTCACCTCAAGACGGACAACCTAAACCCTTAGCCCAGACGGCCTCAAACCCCAGATCCAAATGCTTCTACAACGCTTAACGATACCATTACGGTATATACTGGGAGTTAGGATTAGGGGGACCCTCGGGGATATAGACCCTCTCAATAAGGTCCTTTCTAAGGGAGCCAGAAGTGGGGTTCGGAAAGGGTACCCTTGAAGGGGTCTCCCTCATCATGCTACCCAAGTACTTTTACAACGCCCCAAGCCCTGTACCCTAAGCCCGAACCCGAACCCAAATGTCCTGGGAGGATGGAGATCTCCTCGTGTCCGTGCGTGCTCAATGTCCGGCCACATTGCTGCAGGAATGCTTAGAGCCAGTTGTTTGCACCAGTTGTTTGCACTGCAGTCTTGTCCGTGTGTGTGTGTGTGCATATATCTGTACATATATATATATATATATATGTATGCACACACATCTGCATTAGATATATACACATTAGAAACCGATACATGGATAGATAGATCGATCGACAAAATGCCGGTTGCTTCCGTTGCACAGGTGCACTTCAAGGGCATGAGGCTGCGAGTCGGACTCTAAACCCTTAACCCTCAACCCTCCATCGAGCTTTCCACTTTGGCATCGCAGTTTGCTGGCAATTTGCACAGAAAACCCTGCCCTAACCTCCCCCCAAACTACCCCTGAAACCCTACAGACAGTCTGCACGCACCAAAGGATGCTTTGACAAATGCACCAAGCCCCCAGGAACAGATCCCCAAAACCCTTTAAACCCTACCTTAATCCTGAATAACCTAAGTTGTTTAGGGTTCCTTATTATGGTTTCCTTATATAGGTCCTGAAATGGTAGGTTATTCCGGGTTAAGGTAAACCCTAAATCCTCAAACCCCGAACCCCTTCCCACAAGTCTTTGTTGCAGGCATTCCTTGTGTCTGAATTCTGAATGGTTTAGGTTGGGTACTGCCTTCATACAGTAACAGTCTATCGTAGGGCTGCTATTAAGGTCCTAATATATCTGCATTATGAATATTATTCCACTGTTACTGAGTGGGGCAGTACCTAAGGTTTAGGCTTTAGAGTTTAGGGTTCAGGCTTTTAGACCCCGTCGGCCACTCATGAAGTACTTACGGCAGCAACCACCTACTAGTCACACCGAGTCTTTGCTTTGCCTGTCAACTTGCTGATGTGTGGGGCTTATGCAGGGGTCTGAACAGTTAGTAGCCCTATTCTTCAGGGTTTCTTACAAAGATGTTTTGCAATGTACCTCAACACTAACACCCTGTCAAATTATTCAGCCCCTATGTTGCGTCAACAACCCCGTTTCAAGCTAAGGAAGTTGAAAGCTTTGGCCCGTGCACACACTTAGCCGGAACACCGTGAACACTGCTTGCCTTATTTTGCCGTCTGAATGCTTATCAACACAAGTCTTCAATACACCGGAAACTGTATCAGTGGACACGTTCTCTTCAGACTCTACACCCGCTCTCTCTCTCTCTCTCTCCCTCTCTCTCTCTCTCTCTCTCTCTCTCTCTATATATATATATATATATGTGTGTGCGTGTGTGTTTATTGATTTGTTTATGTAAAGTATGCATCTAAATGTACATATGTCCAGATATAGAATGTCATATTGTATTTATATACACAGATGTATGCATATACACGCACAGTATGTGTGTACGCATGCAGAATATACGGTATATCCGTGTCTGAAAAACCATCTGAACTCAAGACACCCGGCACTGTGTAGCTGCAAGAGACTGGCGAGGTGACCTGCGGATGCAAAGCAGAAGAACGCGACTGCCCGGGCACTTGCCGACCAGACTAGCAGTGACTAGCAAGGCTTTAGCGCTCTCTACATCGATTTCGGGCTTCGTGAACAGCGGTGCCTGACACTGTGCGGTTGTGCAAACCGACAAGGCTGAAATCGTATGAGCCATAAGTTCACACACCAGCTTGTTGTTAGCATTGTTGTTACTACCCGCACTAGCATTTTATGTTCAGTCTATGGTGATGATGCCTATAGTCGTAACAACAAAAGCGATCTTGGAAAGAGGATAGGGATATGAAGAGTTAAACCATTTCCTTATCATACTTGTAGAATTAGACTATGACAGACAGGGACCCTTAACCGAAATAGCACCGCTTTTAAAACCCTATGGAAACCTGTGTAGATCCTTTTCAAGGAGCCCTAGAAGGGACCCTAATTTGGAAATATAGCAGACCCATCGGCCCTCAGGTTAAAGAGAATGCCCTCGAAGGTTAAGGGCGTGGGTTTGGGGTTCAGGGCTTTACGAGTTTGCGGTTCAGGGCTGTAGGGCGTAGGGTTTAGGGCTCTAGGGTTTAGGGTTCAGGGCTTTAGGGTTTTGGGTTCAGGATTTGGGGCTTTGGGTTTAGGGTTCAGGGCTTTAGAGTTTCGGGTTCAGGGCTTTAGGGCTTAGGGTTTAGGGTCTAAAGTATCAGGTCAAGTATCTATTTTGTTAGGTTCCTGGACCCTCAGGCATATTGAATGAACTCCGAGATACACACTAATTATACGCACCCGCAGGCAGGGATTTCCCCTTCAACCCTCTTTAAGTCGCAGAGTTCTTTCTCAGTTGTTTAGCCGAAGCCGATGCGATTTTCCACAGCGTTCAGTTGCAGCCGACCATGTACATCGATTTCAAGAGAAACATGCTGCGCCCTGCTTTTGGAGCGTTTCGAATGGATCCCTTATAGTAACCCTTATAGATCCCTTATAGTAACCCTTATAGATCCCTTATTATAGTAACCCTTATAACCAAGCCGTAAACCCTCAATACCTGAAGGCCGAAGTCGTGCTTGCCCAGTCGACTCCTCTAATTAGAAACACTATTTCGTAGGGCTTCTTATTAAACGTTTTGCAAGATGTGCTTGCAGACCTTATGTTGATTGCTAAGGCCTATATCATCCTCATGCCTTACCCCTTCACCTGTAATTTGCAAAGCCAAAACCTTGCTGAGTGGTTCTCCGGTTCTTCGACCAAAGCCCAGATCGAACTTTCGTTTCCTTCCCCTGGTCCGTACCGCGACGAACCCTGCACCCCAAACCACCGAAACCCTCAAAGCAACACTGCTGCAGACTTATATGAAGGCCCCTGAACCCTAAACCCGGAAGCCCTAAACCCTAAACCCTAAAATGAGTGTTTGGACTCACAGCCTTGCCGAAGGGTTAGAATCTGAGCTGATGAGGGTTGGGACATTTCGAGTTCGGAGGCTCATGGTTTTGTGAGTTTGGGGCCTAGTGGTTGGGGTTTGATTTCGATTCGGTGAACCCTAAACCCCTAAACCCTGAACCCCTAAACCCTAAAGGTTTAGGCTTTAGGGGCCTGATGTCCCGGGGTGGACTTTCCTGACAGCGAGTGACTACATAATGTCAGAATGCGGATGGGTATAGATAACCAGTATAGACTGCTGTGACATACGGTTGATGATATAAATCCTGCATTACCATAATGACCCTAAACTATGGGAATTATGGTATATTCCGTATTATGGGTCATGCAGGGTTTATATCATCAACCGTAGTCTGGGTTTAGGGTAGAGAGTGATGGGAGGCCCCCGGCGGCTGACTTTTAGTACTACCAACAATCACCATAAGCCTTTCAGTACAAACTTCCTTGGCTGACTTGGCCGTGCTTTCGCTGAGGCTTTACCGCATGTACGACGAAGACCGCCGTGCCTTAGAGGCTCACGCCTGCTGTTTCCACACTAAGATAGGCAGCCGATATTGTATGAAGCATGTGATACGACAGGCGGATCTTTGATATTTGGTGGCTGTAGGGTGCAACTTAACTGCTATGGATCATGCAAAACTACGAAGGTTTCATGAAGTGCGCAGCAAAAGTTCGGATTTCAGTGACCAGTTTCGGACTTCGGGCCAAGACACATGCATTTGGGTGGTTGTCAAAAGTATGGTCGCTTTGTGGGTCCTTAATATAATACGGTGCCTATTATGTACGGTAATTACCCGACAAGGGACCTTAATTTTGACAAGCACTCATTTACTGGCATGTACTTTGAGGGGGCTGACTCATGCTGTTCATTGTTTGATGGCTCTGTCCACGTGACCTTAAGCCTCTGACGCGGTCGTTTCGAGGCAGCCTTTTGCTGGCACATAGTAGTCTCGCTTTGAAGTCTTCATGACTCGTGCTCACACCCGGTGGCATCTGTGTGTTTGCTTCTGAGGTTCGTCCTCTGACACAAAACCCAGACCCTGAACCCTACTAGCTAGGGCAGCTAGGGTCTAAAGCCTGAACTCTAGGCCCAAGCGTGTAACCCTAATTGAATCCTGAGAAGAACAAGCTTAGAATCGAAGGCCACACGAACTGCAGGCATAGAATCATGAAAGGATCCCTTTGCTGGCTCCTTGAAGTGTCGCAGGGTTTAGGGTTTTAGGATGTTAAGGGCTCAAGAGTTAAAGGGTTTAAGTTTTAAAGGTTCTTTTTGAGGGCTCCTTCGCAGGAGCCTATAAAGGAGCCCTGCAAGTAATGTAGGTGCTTCCACAACTACCCTACTTTTCTGAGTTTCCGTAGTGTAACGATGGTATCACATACCCCCCCTCCACACCCTCTTTTAACTATTCAGGCTGCTCCTTCATCCTGAGCCCCAGGCCCTCTTAAAGTTGAGCTGTAGGCTAAACCCTATACCCGTAAACCCTAAACCCTTACAGTAACCCCGCCAAACCCTAAACCCTATAAGCCCTAAACCTTAAAAGCTTAAAACTCTAAACCCTAAACCCTTACAGTAATCCCGATACCCTTAAAGAAGCTTTTCTCGAGGTTGCCAGGCTTCTGAGCTCCGCGAAGCCGGTGACACTTCGCGTGCAGCGCCGTCCCGCCCCGTGGAAGCAAGAAGTTTTGGAGTTTAGGGTTTCTAGGACCTGGAGTAGGCCCTTATTCCCTTTTTTGAGGGTTCGGGTTCCCTTATAAGCCCCTTTAAACCAAAATGGGCACCCTTTTTATTCCTAGGATACTCTTGGGTCTAGGGTTTTAGGGTTCCTTTAAGTGACCTAAAGGGTTCTATCGAGGTTCTGAAGGGTTCTCTAGGAGTTTTACGGGGTTCGGGGTTTGGGGTTTAGGACCCTTAAAGGAACCCTTAAGGGATCTGTAAGGGTTACTATAAAGAACTATAAGGGTTACAGGAGTTTGTCTTTTGTGTTTTGGCTTGCAAGGGTTATGAGTTTGAGGTTTAGGGTTAGGGTTTTGGGGTTATGGGTTTTAGGCTTTTGGTATTTAGGGTGTTTAGTTTCGGAGTTTTGGGAGTTAGATGGGTTTAGGTTTTGCGGTTTAGGCTCACAGCACCCTAAGTAGCACACAATCCTGATGATAGGATCCCAACAAAAGAAGCGTTACGAGACCCACATCTTGTCAGGAGCAGACCGACTTGGATTTCGAGTTTGCCAAGCAGCCGTGCCCCTACCTGGATGTTCGCGAGTTTCCGTGGCATGTATACTGCTTAGGCTTCAGATGCCTTAGAAGGTGGAGTTGCCACTTCGGCTTTGGGACAAAGGTGGCAGGGTCCGGGTTTAGGCTTGCCTCACAGTGCCTTGAGCAATGCAGCAGGTCGGGGCTCCCCAAAACCTACTTACAGGGTCTTGGGACTATGGGACTTAGCAACATGGGACTTAGTAATTAATTGATATAAGTAACGTACGTAGCTGTAGTTATATCTACTTTGCGTGCTCATAAACTTACTTACAAAGTCCCGTGACACTCCAAGTAAGTGTCCGCAGTAACGAGGATTGAACGGTCGATGATTTGGAGCCGCGAACCTAAGCCTTCAGCCCCAAACCGAAATATTTACCTCTAAGCCAAAACCCGAAGCCAAAAGCCTCACTGAAGCAGAACCCTTTCGAACTAAACTGCAGATTCAAGTTCAGGACCCGACTGGCGCAAGCAGCTCTACGACAGGTCAGGAGGGCCGTCTTTGGTTCACGAGTGCATGGAACTTGTAGTAAGTGGGTTTAAACACGATGCACGTGGGGTCTCCCTTAAGGCTGAGCCATCAACGCTCTAAACCGTCAACTCTAACTACCCTATACCAAAATTTGACCCTAAGGAACATGAAAAAGCTCACATCTGCGTGGTGCCAGCTTCAAGGGTAGCACCATGACATGCTTGTAGAGAGAGACCCGAAGACCTTCATAACACCCGAAGCAAGAGTACTTATTCCTTAAGTATTGAATTGCAGGAGTGTTTAGAGGTTTTCGTGAAGGTATATGTATATATATATAGATAGATACACATGTAAAAGAACAACACATATATATATATATATATATATGGTCACCCCCCCCCATGACAGACCATCCCCTTTAAAACATCGCTCCCACCGGCGTGTTCGTGCTTTTTCCGGAGTATCGAGTGTGAGCCCTCCGAACGTATCCCTGGAACCACCAAAAGACTGAGACCAGAAAGCAGCACGATAAGGCGCGCGGGTGTCCTACCAAGAAAGGAATTACAGAGCACACGTGTATGGATGAGGGTTGTGCTGACACACTACATAGTAAGCACTACACAGTAATCTTACTTGAGTCATATTTAGAGCAGATTCCAGCATTTCCAAAATTTCCAAAATTCTCTCCCCTAACTTTCCAGATTTCCAAAATTTCCAAAATTTCCCGACCTAGTCGACAGGATTTTTCCAAAACATAAGGGCGGACTTTTTGGAAATTTTGGAAATTTTGGAAAGTTTGGAAATTTTGGAAATTTTGGAAATTTTAGAAATTTTGGAAATTTTGGAAATTTTGGAAATCTGGAAAGTTAGGGGAGAGAATTTTGGAAATTTTGGAAATTTTGGAAATGCTGGAATCTGCTCTATATATGACTCAAGTAAGATTACTGTGTAGTGCTTTTAACACTAACGTTGACATGTATATTAATGCTTTCATTTCGAATATGCACATTACTAATTCTATTATTAACATTAATACTCCTACGCCTACCAATAGTCATATTCATATTGATATTAATGCCAATACTAACAGACACCTGCGTATATTAATGTCCGCAGATATACATACCACTATCTGAAAAGCAAATATATCAATGCATTCGTGTACTAACGTAGTATATTCGTATTTAATTTGTCATATACCCAGTTTCCAACGT
Source organism: Symbiodinium sp. CCMP2592 (assembly GCA_905221615.1). Classification (NCBI taxonomy): domain Eukaryota; class Dinophyceae; order Suessiales; family Symbiodiniaceae; genus Symbiodinium; species Symbiodinium sp. CCMP2592. Next base: position 180,181 of record CAJNDT010000488.1, on the reverse strand, counting down.
GACAATATACTACTTGTTAACGTCTGATTATACTGTATTGATATGCTAACTTGCTAAGACACGAATACTGTAATATGCAAGTACACTGACACATGGCAATGGTATACTAACATATGGATATACCAAAAAAGTTGTTAGATAATATACGAATATGATAAATGAAGTAGCATACCAGGATACTCATACACTAATATGTTAATAATCGAAGATAATAGCACACCAATATACTAATGTACTCATGCACGAACGTACGCATGCATTAATATACTAAGAGCATACAAACATGCAGGTATACAAACATATTACTGTTCGAATACATTATAATGTGTTGGTATACTAAGCTGTTTATATAATCTATCAGTATACTAATATATCAAAACTAATTATAGTATTGATACGCATACTAGCACGTCCGCGAATATTACACTGATGTTAAATTCATCATTAAGACTGATTAAAACTGACATCGACATTGGCACTGGCATTAACACTAATTATCACTAAATATGCTAGTGTACTAATATACGAATACTGTAAAAGGCAAGTACACTGACATGTTCACATGCCATTATGCCAACATATTGATATACCTATAAGCTATTAGGGAAAATACGAATATAGTAAATGTAGTAATAGACCACTATAATAATATACTAATATACTACTACGTTAACATACGAATATCATGATACACCAATATACTAATGTACTCATGCACCAACGTACTAATATATTCGCGCAATCTTCAACTCTGCAAATATACTATTGTTCGAATACATTACTGTATTATTATATTAAGCTCAAAATGTACGAATCAATCAGTATATTCACATATCAAAACTATTTCTATTACTGATACTAATACCAGCACTTCTGTGAATAATAAACAGATACTAAAACCAGCATTCAGACTGATACTAATACTAACACGAGTACTATTACTGTTATTGACATCGACACTGGCACTAACACCAGCACGAACATAATCACGAGTTCATATTTACTATTATTGATATGTATACTTTTATTCAATACTAATACTAATACTGATGCTAATACTAATACTAAATACCAATACCAATACTAGTACTAAAGCAATACCCATCCTAATATCAATACTACCACAAAACTATTACTCATATGAACACTGATACCAGGATTAGGACTACTACAAACAATGACAGCAGTACTAAGAATAGAACCAAGAACAATACATATTAATCCTAACACTAATACTAGTACTAATACTAGCTACTAATTCTAATACTCATACTCATACCAATACTAATGTCACCACTACTGCTGCTACTACTACTGCTACTACTACGACTACTACTACTACTACTACTACTACTACTACTACTACTAGTACACATACTTAATACTAAAACTAATACTGATACTCATACTAGTCACTAATACTAATACTAATACTCATTCTAATACTAATACAAATACCAATACTAATGCTACCACTACTACTGCTGTGCGACAACTATTGCTAGTACGACGACTACTACTATTAACATCAATACACATACTTAATGCTAATACTAAGAGTAATACTAATTCGAATACTATTACTCATACTAAACATCCTAATATCAATACTACCACAAAACTAATACTAATGCTAACACTGATACAAGCATTAAGATCTACAAACAGTAATAGTGGTACGAAGAGCAGAATTGAGATTAAGATTGGGACTAGGAGCACTGCATGCGTGTGAAGAAATTTCCAAAAATTGCAAACCATCTAAAAGAACATTTTGGAATTGAGTTTGGGAGAAGTGTCTGTCGCCTATCCGTTGACAGATCCTGCCTGGGGACGCACGCCACCCTTCCCCTTCCCCACGACGGTCTGTCATGGGGGGGGGGGGGGTGAGCATATATATATATATATATATATACAGAGAGAGAGAGAGGGAGTACCTCCATAGAATTCTATCGGCCTTAAGCAGTATATGTTACATAAGATGTGCTTAAAGTACAATCCATGCATCCTTAGTTTGGTTTTAGGCGCATTGCACAGGGGAAGGCGTACAGGTACGGGTCTAAAGTTGTAAGCCCTAAACCCTACCTTCCAGAACGCTCAACCCAAAAAACCCAAATGCGCCGTCCCGGAACCCTGCAACTCTAGAAAGTAAACTAAACCTTAATACCGTAAACCCCGAGACCCTCAACCGTGAACCCCTAGACACTCAACCTCAAAACCCTAATGCCCTAAACCTTGTAGCGCTGGGCCGGTGTCCATGAACACTGTAGATGACAACGAAGAGTGGTGGTAGCCGAAACTACTCTTTGGGCTTAGGATTATTGGGGTGTAGAGATTAGGTTTTCTGGTTCGAGGGTGCTGTACTTCGGGTTGGAAGGTTCAGCGGTAGTGAGTGGTTCCAGGTTCTTGCTAAAAGGATTCCACTTTCGTTCCGGGTTCTATACTGGGTTCTATTTGCTTTCGAGGTACCTGGCATATATGCAGGGTCCAGGGTTTCTTCGTTAGTTTGCCTTCTATGTGAGGATCCCTGCTTTCGATTGTGAGTACTGGAACGGTTCACGCAGCCCGAGCCTTTGGGTCAGGATGTAATATAAAGGGGTGAATCCTCGGTATAAGAATGTTTCTGCATAGTCTATCCAGAAAGTTTTATCAACATATGGCCTATTCGAGCCCAATTAGTTGATGTCCTCCGGCTGTTATGTTCATATCATGTCTTTTGGGGTCAGAAGAGGGTGTGGTCAGCAGGGGCCGACATTAGCTCACAGCTCACACGATGTACAAGCCCTAAGGAAGGTTCTTATAAGTAGATATAGCAGAAACATGGCATAACAGAAGGCTTTCAGGAAAGTAGTTCTGTCTGGGACACATATCCCATGACATACTTACCGGTTGCGCCCTAAGCACCTCCCCTACACCCCAAACCCTAAATCGAGCAGGCTGCTCTTTGTGTCGGCCGTGGTGCCTTCACTCTTGGAGCGCCTTGGCAGTGCACTTTGGCACTCCCTTTTGGCCGTTCTTGGTGAAGCCTACAGGCTCAAATCTTGAACTCAATGCACTGACCTTCTACATAAGCCTTGTAGACCTAAAGAGAAGTACAGCTATAAGGATTTCCCCTAAGGGTGCAAGTATTCCTCATTCTAGGACTTTTGGGCCTTTGCCTGTACCAAGAACCGCAAGTAAGGGCTGCTTGGACCCGTCGGGTCCTGGCCCGAACTCTAAACCCTACATACGCTAAGTACCCTAAGCCCTATATACACCCTAGTATAAGTACTTCTAGCCCGAATTCAGGTGCAGAACCGTACTTACTCAGCCCCACGATCTCCTCCAAGTGCCGGGCCCTGCAAGTTTTTGCTTGTATCAGGGGCTGCATTAAATATACATTCCACGCCCCCTCCCCCCCCCCACCCCGCCCCTTCTTGACACCCCTGACCCACCCCACTGGTTTCCCTCCATTTGGTCATCCCCCTGGAACGGCTTGGGCCTTGAGCCTTGGGGGGGAGGGCGCAGAACGCACAGCGCGCAACGGTACATACACTTGAAACGTATAACGACGATCTACCCCATAAACCCTATAAAACCCAGGCAGCGTCTGCCAGCTTTAAAGGGATCTATAAGGGTTCTATAAGGGCTCCTTCAAAGGAATCTATAAGAGTTCTATAAGGGCTCCTTTAAAGGGATCTATAAGGGTTCTATAAGGGCTCCTTTAAAGGGATCTATAAGAGTTCTAGAAGGGCTCCTTTAAAGGGATCTATAAGGGTTCTATAAGGGCTCCTTTAAAGGGATCTGTAAGGGTTCTATAAGGGCTCCTTTAAAGGGATCTATAAGAGTTCTATAAGGGCTCCTTTAAAGGGATCTATAAGGGTTCTATAAGGGCTCCTTTAAAGGGATCTATAAGAGTTCTATAAGGGCTCCTTTAAAGGGATCTATAAGGGTTCTATAAGGGCTCCTTTAAAGGGATCTTTCCAAGTTCTATAAGGGCTCCTTTAAAGGGATCTATAAGGGCTCCTTTAAAGGGATCTATAAGGGTTCTATAAGGGCTCCTTTAAAGGGATTTTTAAGAGTTCTATAAGGGCTCCTTTAAAGGGATCTATAAGAGTTCTATAAGGGCTCCTTTAAAGGGATCTAAAGGGTTCTATAAGGGCTCCTTTAAAGGGATCTATAAGGGTTCTATAAGGGCTCCTTTAAAGGGATCTATAAGGGTTCTATAAGGGCTCCTTTAAAGGGATCTATAAGGATTCTATAAGGGCTCCTTTAAAGGGATCTATAAGGGTTCTATAAGGGCTCCTTTAAAGGGATCTATAAGGGTTCTATAAGGGCTCCTTCAAAGGGATCTATAAGGGTTCTATAAGGGCTCCGTTAAAGGGATCTAGAAGGGTTCTATAAGGGCTCCTTTAAAGGGATCTATAAGGGTTCTATAAGGGCTCCTTTAAAGGGATCTATAAGGGTTCTATCAGGGCTCCTTCAAAGGGATCTATAAGGGTTCTACAAGGGCTCCTTTAAAGGGACCTATAAAAGTTCTATAAGGGCTCCTTTAAAGGGATCTATAAGGGTTCTATAAGGGCTCCTTTAAAGGTATGTATAAGGGTTCTATAAGGGCTCCTTTAAAGGGATTTTTAAGAATTCTATAAGGGCTCCTTTAAAGGGATCTATAAGAGTTCTATAAGGGCTCCTTTAAAGGGATCTATAAGGGTTCTATAAGGGCTCCTTTAAAGGGGTCTATAAGGGTTCTATAAGGGCTCCTTTAAAGGGATCTATAAGGGTTCTATAAGGGCTCCTTCAAAGGAATCTATAAGGGTTCTATAAGGGCTCCTTTAAAGGGATTTTTAAGAGTTCTATAAGGGCTCCTTTAAAGGGATCTACAAGAGTTCTATAAGGGCTCCTTTAAAGGGATCTATAAGTGTTTTATAAGGGCTCCTTTAAAGGGATCTATAAGAGTTCTATAAGGGCTCCTTTAAAGGGATCTATAAGGGTTCTATAAGGGCTCCTTTAAAGGGATCTATAAGGGTTCTATAAGGGCTCCTTTAAAGGGATCTATAAAGGTTCTATAAGGGCTCCTTTAAAGGGACCTATAAAAGTTCTATAAGGGCTCCTTTAAAGGGATCTATAAGGGTTCTATAAGGGCTCCTTTAAAGGGATCTATAAGAGTTCTATTAAAGGGATCTATAAGGGATCTATAAGGGCTCCTTTAAAGGGATTTTTAAGAGTTCTATAAGGGCTCCTTTAAAGGGATCTATAAGAGTTCTATAAGGGCTCCTTTAAAGCGATCTATAAGGGTTCTATAAGCGCTCCTTCAAAGGGATCTATAAGGGTTCTATAAGGGCTCCTTAAACGGATCTATAAGGGTTCTATAAGGGCTCCTTTAAACGGATCTATAAGGGTTCTATAAGGGCTCCTTTAAAGGGATCTATAAGGGTCAAGCTTGGAAACCTGATCTCTGAAGCCTTGATGCTTGAACTCAGGATCTCGGAACCCTCAGGCCTTGAAGCCTACTTGAATGGGGTTTAGGATTTAGGGTAGGGTTATAAGGGTCCCTTTTAAGGGATCTATAGGGGGTGCTATAAGGGTTTAGGGTTTAGGGTCTACTTAAAGGATCATGGGACTTAGTAAGTAGGGTTATAAGTCCCTTAATTGGGATTATAAGTCTAATTATAACTGTAGTTACCTTACTTATAACCCGATTTACTAAGTCCCATGAGCCTTTAAGTAACCCCTAAACCCTAAACCCTAGGGCTGTTGCTCGGGTGTAGGGTTTAGGTTTTCTAGTTTCCCAAAGAATGGGAGACTGGACTACATTTACACATTATTATGTAGCAGACAGCCTAAGGCCTACTTTAGCCCAAGGGTATCCGTATGCTTTAAGAATGTTCCCCAGGCCTTGCGGCCGTTGCCCACCGAGCTCCTTCGCATCCCGCCACTGAACTTGTCGGGCCGTTTCCCACCTCAGGTGGGTTGCAGGGTTTACGATGTGGGGATTTTGAGCTTTTGGGCTTAGGCCAGAGGCTTTTGGGTTGCACAGATTTGTTGCTGAAGTTACGATCGCTGGATGGAGAACGCTGCATCATAAAGCAAAAGTTCCAGGAGGTGTCGGTGGTTGGCGAAATGGAGTCACCAACCGTAGGCTCTCACACCGCATTTTTGAGAAGACACCTCCGCCGACAGGTGTAGCGTATCCTACCACCCCAGACAAAGCCCAGAAAACCTATTATCTTAACACCCTTCGGTTCCCTAATTTACACTTGATTTGTGGAGCCTCGTCAGGTTTCATACAGTTTTGGGTCACTGTAGGTGTTCGGGATTTATAGAGGTTGCCGGGGCCCGATATTGGATCAGTCTTGGGGTGCTGCTTTCACAGAGGTTTCATGAGGATCTGGAATCTAGAAGTTTGTGTTTTGCTTTTGAGGTCTAGGGATACTCTGGGTCTCGGGGTTTATGGTTGTTATGGTTAAAGGTCGCCTGGCATAGGACTATTAGAGCACGGGAAAGAGAGTATCAGAAGTGCACCTGTGTGACAAAGCGAGAATCCGACACCCTAAATCCGATCGAGACTTTTGCAGCTCAAGTGTTGATTGCTCACCTGTAGCACAAAAGCCGACGGTATCTTTCTCAGGGAATATGGAAGGAAGTCATGACATGGAATCTTGACTAGTCGGGGCTACAGGTAGAGTGTAAGCCTGATAGCCGAGTCAAGGGACTAGCAAACAACGATCCGGTCTTTCGGAGGGCGGCGTGCAGTCGTTGGATCCGAACCACCACAAGCCAGAACTGAATGCCCCTGGTCACGAGTTCAGGGTTTAAGTTCCAGCATTTGGCATGTCAGGGTGTTTGACCGTAGGTTGCATGTTTTGAGTTCGGAGAGGGTTTTACTTCAGGCGTTTGGCATTTCGGGGTGGTTGGGCTTAGGTTGTGTTTTTCAGTTCGGGAGAGGCGAATGTTCGCATTCGCATTCGGTGTGCAACGTTTCAGGTAAAGAGGGTTTGGCGATGGAGTTCATTCGGCATCTCTCCCCGCCCGCAGTCTCATGTGTTGCAGGTCCCTTTGCACATGGCTGGTGCAGCATTGCAGTCTTGGCAAGGTCTCACGCGACATGCATTACATCCCAACCCTAAGACAATCAGCCGAAGCATCGCTCATACCGGGGATGTGTCAAATTGCTTGGGCAGAGTATGGACTGTGATTGAGACTTGCATTGCGAGCCTTGCCAAAGCAGCTATGCTGATAGTTGTGGCAACTGTTTTCCCACACCAAATGGACACCGATCCCGATGCAGTTGGAGGAATCAGCATCTCATGTGCTGTTTCAGACTCCCATCACCAAGTAATGCATAATTTTACATACATATATCATACCACCCTCCCTCCCTCCCTACCATGCTTGCCTATGTGCGTGCATGTGTGCGTGCACCAGAATCAAGACATAAACAAAGCAGCCCCTTAAACCAAAAGAGTGCAAAAAGGTGCAGGTGAGCAATATGCCTTGCATGATTGCCTGATCTTGAAATGTTTTCGGAACCCTATGAAGCCCTGCATTGAATACTCATAAGGCATATTCCTCCATGCTAGGGCTTAGGAGCCTCCTCAAGATGGCCCGGTGCCTCCTAGAAAGTATGCTGGGCTCTCAATCTCCTGTAGGTTTAGGGTTTGGGGTTCAACCGTAAACCCTAGACCCAAAAACTCTAAACTCCTAAACTCCCAAACCCTAAGCCTCTAAGCCCAAAGCCTAAGCCCTAAGCCCGAAACCATTCACCCTACACCCTAACCGAAGCCCCTTCAGCCCCTAACCCCTAAGCAGGCCAAAACCCTTGCGGCAGAGGTGTGGGCTGAGTTCAACAACGGCGTGGCAGCAGCTCTGCAGGTCCGGCTCTTTAGGATTTAGGGTTCAGGGATTTCGGGTTTAGGGTTTGAGTTTAGGGATTTCGGGTTTAGGGATTTCGGCTTTCGGGTTTAGGGCTTTCGGGTTTAGGGATTTCGGGTTTAGGGTTTAGGGATTTCGGGTTTAGGGTTTAGGGATTTCGGGTTTAGGGATTTCGGGTTTCGGGTTTAGGCTTCAGGGTTTAGGGTTTAGGGACTTCGGGCGATTCCCGAAGGGAGCTTGATAGGAATATAGAGGAAACACACTATGGGGGTTCAGTCCCCGAGGATTCTAGAAGAGTGCCTGATTGGGGCTTACAGGGCGATTAGGTAGGGATTAGGGTCCAGGGATCTCGCGGGGTTCTAGACGAGTGCTTGATTATGGTTTAGGCGCTAGGGTTTAGGCTGAAGGGTTTAGGCTTTAGTCTTGGGGGATGAGTGCTTGATAGGACAGGGTTGAGGATCTAGGGTTTAGGGATATTTAGGGTTTAGGGATTGGGGTTTAGGCTTTATAGGGTTTAGGCTTAGGGATTCGGGTTTAGGGATTTGTGAGAATTGCAGAAAAGTGCTTGATAGGACAGGCTTTAGGATCTAGGATTTAGGAAAATTTCTGGTTTAGGGTTCAGGACAGAATTGAGTATGGGGATCTTCAAGCTTCACTAGAGTTTCAAACGGTCTTATGAGTTTGATGATGAGGGCTCAAGAGGGTTTTACGGGTTGAGTCGGGGTTCTAGAGGGTTAACCGAGGGCTTTCTAAGGTTGTTATGAAGTTGTTTTGTATTTTTTAATAGGGCGCCTATGAAGGGTTTACAAGGGTACAGGCTTGGAAGTTCGGTGGGTTTACGGTGGGTCTTGATGTTTGTTGCGGAGGTCTACTGTAGGATTGCTTAGGAAGGGGTTCTCAAAGCGACGGCAGGGCTAACATGCACCCTTAACCCTGCAAACCCTTAAACCCGATAAACGCCTAAACCCCAAACTCTGTAACATTATAAACCCCAAACCCTAAAACCCTGGAAACCCTATAAACCCTACCCCAAGGGTCCAAGTACCCAATAATCATATACTCTCCAAGATCCTAACCTACATAACTACTATCCTAAAACCGCGTACATAATTATTTGGTCTTTTGGACCCTTGGGGTAAAGCAAGATAGACGCCGGAGCTCCCAGGTCTCGGGACCCGGAGCAGAGGTGTCCCGCGGATGGATTCTTCACCACAGGCCTCCGAAGAATTGGGGTTTAGGGTTTAGGGTTTAGGGATTTGGGTTTAGGGTTTAGGGTTCAGGGTTTAGGGGGGTGGGGCCCTATTCTACTAAGGGTACTTTACAGGAACTACTTTTTGGATCCCCCGAGAATTTGGGAGGGGGAAGGGGGTTAAGGTTTTCGGGGACCTGTCAGGTTTCAGGTGACTTGGGGTTTATACGAAAGGGTTTAGGGTTTGGGTGTTTCGGCTTTCTGGTCTGAGGGGTGGAGGGGTTTGGGGCTTTGGAATTCCAAGATTTTGCCGTGCTGTGGTCTTTACGCTTCGTGCCAGTGATGTGTTGTTTCAGGGTTTAGGGCGCATTGGAGTTCAGGATTGGGGCTTAGGATATGGGATCGGGGTGCGTTGTTTGCGGTTCCATGCCACTGAAGGTGTAGAAAGGATGGAATCGGGCTTACTCTTCTTGACTCCTTGTGCCACCTCATGGCCGCAACGCCCTACAGCAGGGCGTAAGCTTTAGGTACAATGTTGGCTGTAGCAAGATAGCAGTTGTCTGATCTACAAAAGTTCCGGCATGTGCCTCTTCTCTCATGCTCAGACTCCACCAAAATAGCCGGTGGAGTAGGCCCCGAGCTTGGGAATTGCAGCAGACGTGACCAAGTGTCCTAAAGTTCCTTTGTCTTCGCCGAGCATATGCTGATGGGTTACTGTGCAGGACAATTCGGCATGAATTGTCATGCGCTGTAGGCGTAAAGAAGACGCTTGCGGCCCCTGCCAGCTGTCAGCTTCCAAATCTTGCTTGCTGGCACAAGGCCTTTTGCTGATCCTATGGGGCCAGCTCACTCCCTAAGGCTCCATGTGCCCATATAGTATATACTTAGGCCTTAAAGTACCTATATAGGGAGCCCTTTAAGGCCCCAGTACCTACTATAAAGGAACATGGGGCCAGCTCACTGCTGCCCAAAATGAGGATCGGATTCTAAGTTGCATGGTAGTTTAGGGTGGTGCGGACCCGGGACGTCAGCTAGACCATGTGCACCAAGGTATGAGTTGCAAGCCCAACAACCCGAGCTCTTAAGCCACAAGCCTTGAAACAGCCCTGTAAGCTAGCAAGGAATTCTATGAGGGATCCTACCATAATTTAACGTATATTCCTCAATCAATTATTATATAAGGGATATTGGAGTCTCTGGGTACTAGGATGGTACCGTGCCTGCTGCCCAGGAACGAGCATGAAGCTTTTGCTTGGCCTAAACGGGACAAGGTTTCTTTTAACAACCCTTCAACCCTATAATTAGCATGATGAACCCTGAATCCCTGGAACTACAAACATGTAATCCTGCCAGTCCTGCGCGCCCTGACCCCTGCATCGTTTAAACCCATTGCGCATATACACCAACATGTCCGTGTGCGAAGACATTTCCGCCCATTATCCGCTTGCGTGAAAGCCTGATTTATCTTGAAAGTTTAGCAGCACCGCTTACAATCCGCTCCAGCCCATGACGCCACGATCAGGCAAAACGCAAATCACGGCTCAAATCTGACTGACAAAGTTCTCGAGCGATCCCGAGATCCTACTTGCTAAGCTCCGACCCGCACCGAGCCCGCAAGTACCACTTAACGAGGACTGTGAGACCCCTCAAAAGCGTACTTTGGGGGGTCCCTGTAACTCCGTCGCTTTCCCTTTCTGCAGGGCGCAGTCTGCTCAGGGACAGGCCCGAGCCCGGAGGTTTAGAGTTTAGGGGTTTAGGGTTTAGGTAGGTTTCAACAATTGGATCCAGGCTGCACGGGGGTGTCGCGTTTAGGGTACTTGGAGGATCATGGGACTTTATTAAGTATAGGGTTATAAGTTATAAGTACCTTAATTGAGGCTATAAGTATGTATATATACCTTACTTATAACCCCAATTACTAAGTCCCATGATCCTTTAAGTAGAGTTGAGGGTAGGGTTTAGATTCTTGACTCCTTCCCAGGCCGCTAGTGATCGTAGACACAGAAATTCAGATGGTTCAGACGGGCACAACTTCCACCGGATGTCTCTGGTATCTGACTCATATTTTTTTAAGCTTAACGGACCTAGCGCTTCTTAAGGATTATAAAGGGGTTTCAGGAAAAGGAACAGTGACCATGTAGATCTGTTGGGCTTCAGTTGCGGTTGGCATTTCCAAAATCGTGGGAGGACGAGCATGCTCCCTCTATCATTGATTCAGTTCCTGCATTGCAGGGTTTGCTTAAGTTGCTTGAGCCTACCTGAACCTTGTCTCGGCCCAATATGAAGCCTGATCCAAACGGGTATATGGCTTAGGGACATGCTGGCGTCTACTCCTGATTGTTTTTCCAACAAGCACCTCCGCGGAGAGCGGAGAGCTTGCATGCACCTCACCTTTGCTATGAGCCCGTAGCAGAAGCGAGGCCACCAATGACAACCAGGCTGGCGGCAGAAAGCTTGGTTCAGACTTTCGGAGACTAAAATGTGATGAGGGATCTACTTTGGGATCAGCTATTCGACATCGGAGTTGAAGGGATGATTAGGTTCGGGGCTGAGAGATTCAAGCACAGTTTTCGGGCCTAGAAGCCGACTGAACAGCTCATGGGGAAGGATTGGTTGGCGACGGAGTCGATCCTGCTTGAGCCTCTTAAGCATTAGGCTGTCAGGTTTGGGCATCCTGAACCCTAAACCCTAAAAACCCTAAAGGCCCTAAACCCTAAAGACCCTAAACCTTAAAAACCCTAAAGACCCTAAACCCGGCTTGTGGCATCCTTCGGGACTTCCAGACCTTAGCCTTGGACTGACTTTCCCAAAGGCTCCATGTACCTTTATAGCAGCTACTGAGGCCTTGAAGGGCTCCCTATATCGGTACTTTAAGGCCTAAGTATATATGTATTATATATATATATATATATATATATATATTTATATTTATATTTATATATATATATATATATATATGGGCACATGGATCCTTAGGCTTTTTTCATAGCTTTAAAGCAACTCGAGGGCAAGCGTTCGTGGCCTTTGCCATGGCACTAAACTGGAGGTGGTTTTGTCCTGACGTCGCTTCCTCGTAGCCGAAACCGAGATCGCACATCCTCAAAGCTCCAAACCCTCAAGCCCTGACGCACGCAGCCGTCCAGGGTATGAAGACTCCCACGACAGCAGCAGCACCCCTAAACCTAAAACCCTAAGGAGGTGTATTTATTTTGGGATTTTTTTTTTTGGGGGGGGGCATTTTTTTTTTTTTGGCTTGTGTGCGCGCTTGGCTTGGCTTCTCGGCTTCCCTGGCTTCTTGGCCTCTGGCTTCTTGGCTTTTCGGCTTCTTGGCTTTTTTCTTCGGCATAGAGAGCCTCATAAATCAGTCCTTAAGTCACGCCCTCAACCCTAAGCCGAGCCGAGGGGAATTTAGGTCAGTAAAGCGGGATAGGGGTTAAAAAAAAATTAAATAAGGATCAAAAAAATAAATAAGGATCAAAAAAAAATAAATAAGGATAAAAAATTAAACGGGTATCCGCGAAAGGAAGGGGAAAAAGGAACGAAAGACAGAGAGAGAGAGAGAGAAGGAAAGAAAGAAAGAACGAAAGGAAGAAAGAAAGCAAGGAAGAAAGAAAGAAAGAACGAAAGAAAGAACGAAATAAAGAAATAAAGAAACAACGAAAGAAAGAAAGAACAAAAGAAAGAAAGAAACAACGAAAGAAAGAAAGAAAGCCATGCAAGAAACAGAGAAATAAGTAAATAAAGAAAGCTAAAAGTAAAGAAAGAAAACAAAAATAGAGAACTAAGTAAAGAAAGAAAGCTACAAGGAAAGAAAAAAGAAAACACAAGGAAAGAACCAAAGAGAGTTGACAACTTAGAGAAATACCACGGAATCCGTAGGAAAATCGTGTTTTCCCCAGGAAAAACCAAGCAAATCCTTAGGAAACGAAAGAAAATCCCTAGTAAAGCAGTGTTTTCCCTTGGAAAAATTCAAGAATTGCTGTATCTAAAAAGCAAGAAAGAAAGACAGAAAGAAAGAAAAAACGAGAGAGAGAACGAAAGAACGAAAGCAAAAACAAGAGGAAGAACGAACGCAAGAACTAAAGAAAGAAACTTAAGGAAATACCACGGAATCCGTAGGAAAATCGTGTTTTCCCGAACCAAAAACCAAGCAAATCCTCAGGAAATGAAAACGAATCCGTATGAAAACAGTGTATCCCCTGGGAAAAATTCAAAAATTGTTGTATCTAAAGAGGACGAAAACAAGGAAAACAGAAAGAAAGAAAGATAGAACGAGAGAGAGAACGAAAGAACGAAAGCAAAAACGAAAGAAAGAACGAAAGCAAGAACGAAAGAAAGAACGAACCAAAGAAAGAACGAACTAAATCAAACCAGAAAGGAAAGCAAGAAAGAAAGGAAGGGAGTATGAGATGAACAAAAAAAACAACAGAAAGAAAGAAAAGAAATGAACGAGCGAAAGAAAGAAAGAAGTCCATAATAAAAAAGCAAAGTTGGAAAATACGAAAGAGAAAGAATATGAAAACATCACAGAAACAAAGATACAAGCAACAGGATACTACATAGCCCACTCGAATTTACCATAATATCGTAATGTACCGTAACAGAATATAACATAATGTAAATGTAACCTATAAAATATGCTACATATTATGTTGTAAATATACACACTGTACTGTACTATGTTACAATGTACTACACTATACACTTAGATGTTGTTTTGTTCTATGTCATCTTCTGTTATATTGTATTGTTTTTTTTAGTATGCTATTATATGCTATAAGAAGCAAGGTTCTGTTATGTCAGAAAATGTCACACCATTTTTGTGTTGTCGAACCATCTTATGTCGTTCTTCTGGTTTACTATGTTATATATATATATATATATATTAGGTTAGAATGCTAACGGAAGAAGAGACACGGACAGGCACGGAAGAACAAAACACCCGCCGCCGCGCTTTTCGAGACGTGCAAGCTTGATTCAAAGAGTGTTTTCGAAGCCCATCATGTGAACGTTGTCTCTGCAAATGGGGGGGGCTGCGCCCCCCCCAACCCCCCCGCTGTTTTAAGCCGTGCAGGGTTGCTTTGATTCTCCCTGGCTTCTTGGCTTCTGGCTTCTTGGCTTTTCGGCTTCTTGGCTTTTTCTTCGGCATAGAGAGCCTCATAAATCAGTCCTTAAGTCACGCCCTCAACCCTAAGCCGAGCCGAGGCGAATTTAGGTCGGTAAAGCGGGATAGGGGTTAAAAAAAATTAACTAAGGATCAAAAAAAAATTAAATGAGGATCAAAAAAAATTAAATAAGGATAATAAAATTAAACGGGTATCCGCGAAAGGAAAGGCAAAAAGGAACGAAAGACAGAGAGAGAGAGAGAGAAGGAAAGAAAGAAAGAACGAAAGAAAGAAAGGAAGAAAGAAAGCAAGGAAGAAAGAAAGAAAGAACGAAATAAAGAAATAAAGAAACAACGAAAGAAAGAAAGAACAAAAGAAAGAAAGAAACAACGAAAGAAAGAAAGAAAGCCATGCAAGAAACAGAGAAATAAGTACATAAAGAAAGCTATAAGTAAAGAAAGCAAACAAAAATAGAGAACTAAGTAAAGAAAGAAAGCTACAAGGAAAGAAAAAAGAAAACACAAGGAAAGAACCAAAGAGAGTTGACAACTTAGAGAAATACCACGGAATCCGTAGGAAAATCGTGTTTTCCCCAAGAAAAACCAAGCAAATCCTTAGGAAACGAAAGAAAATCCGTAGGAAAGCAGTGTTTTCCCTTGGAAAAATTCAAGAATTGCTGTATCTAAAAAGCAAGAAAGAAAGACAGAAAGAAAGAAAAAACGAGAGAGAGAACGAAAGAACGAAAGCAAAAACAAGACGAAGAACGAAAGCAAGAACTAAAGAAAGAAACTTAACGAAATACAACGGAATCCGTAGGAAAATCGTGTTTTCCCGAACCAAAAACCAAGCAAATCCTCAGGAAATGAGAACGAATCCGTATGAAAACAGTGTTTCCCCTGGGAAAAATTCAAAAATTGCTGTATCTAAAGAGGACGAAAACAAGGAAAACAGAAAGAAAGAAAGATAGAACGAGAGAGAGAACGAAAGAACGAAAGCAAAAACGAAAGAAAGAACGAAAGCAAGAACGAAAGAAAGAACGAACCAAAGAAAGAACGAAATAAATCAAACCAGAAAGGAAAGCAAGAAAGAAAGGAAGGGGGTATGAGATGAACAAAGAAAGAACAACAGAAAGAAAGAAAAGAAATGAACGAGCGAAAGAAAGAAAGAAGTCCATAATAAAAAAGCAAAGTTGGAAAACTAGAAGACAATTGGCCCGAAAGCATCATCAGCGAAGAGTGTTGCGCTACGTCATAGAATCCAGTGTATAGGGTCATGGAGTCACCGAGTCAAAAGCACGGAGTCACAGAGTCGGAGTGTCACATACAGTCAAGAGTCGTACAAGTCATAGTTCATAGGGTCATCGAGAAATAAAGTCGAGTACATGTCAAGCACAAGTCATAGTTCAAAGAGTCATAGAGTCATATAGAGTCATAGAGTCACAGTGAGACAGAGTCATAGAGTCATGGAGTCATCTATGTACCACGCACTTGACTTGATGTAGTTCACTCTATGAACATTGATGTTCAGGTTTAGCGGGTTTAGGGTATAGTCCAACATGACGCAGAAGTCTTCCTTTCCTAGCTCCGGAACCTCACTATATAGACATCCCTGATTACTGTGGTTTCAACGTGACTCTATGACTCTATGCATGGTCACTTTATGTCGCAGCAGTAGTAGTAGTAGTAGTAGTAGTAGTACTAGTAGTACTAGCAGTACCAGTACTAGTAGTAGTGATAGTAGTGGTAGTCGTAGTAGTTGTAGTAGTAGTCGTCGTCGCATAGTCGCAGTCGTAGTCGTAGTAGTAGTAGTAGTAGTAGTAGTAGTTGTTGTTGTGGTACTAGTAGTAGTAGTAGTAGTAGTAGTAGTAGTAGTAGTAGTAGTAGTAGTAATAAAGTAGTAGTAGTAGTGGCAGTAGTAGCAGTAGCAGTAGTAGTGGTAGTAGTAGTGGTAGTAGCAGTAGTAGTAGTATTCTTTTGTAGTAGTGGTAGTAGTAGCAGTAGTAGTAGTAATAATAGTTGTAGTAGTGGTAGTGGTAGTAGTCGTACTAGTACTAGTTCGAACACTCGACAACGCCAATCTCTGTGAAGGGTTGCAAGTTTCACCTCAATGCACATCAAAAGTAATAATTTTACCTCGCGTTCGAACACTCGACAACGCCAATCTGTGTGAAGGGTTGCAAAATTCATGTCAATGCACATAAAAAATTGCAACTTTACCTCGCGTTCGAACACTCGACCACGCCAATCCCTGTGAAGGGTTGCAAAATTCATCTCAATGCACATCAAAAAATGCAACTTTGCCTCGCGTTCGAACACTCGACCACGCCAATCCCTGTGAAGGGTTGCAAAATTCATTTCAATGCACATCAAAAATTGCAACTTTACCTCGCGTTCGAACACTCGACCACGCCAATCCCTGTGAAGGGTTGCAAAATTCATTTCAATGCACATCAAAAAATGCAACTTTACCTAGCGTTCGTGCATTCGACCATGCCAATCCCTGTGAAGGGTTGCAAAATGCCAATCCCTGTGAAGGGTTGCAAAATGCAGCTCAATGCACCCAAACCCTGTGAAGGGTTGCGCGGCGCCCGCAAAATGTGTAACTTTACCTCGCGTTTGAACGCCCGAGGATGCTGCCCTGCAAGGCAATGCAACACGGCCAAGCAAACCACAAAAAAAAAAAAATGCAAAAAAAAAAAAAAAAATCCCAAACTAATTCCAGACCCAAACCCTAAACCCTAAACCGCACGTATTGGCAAACGTTGGTGCTTTGAGGTTTCAGGCTTTCGCTTCGGGCATTATACAGCTTTGGGTTAGGCTTTAGGGTTTATAGAAATTGTTAAGGGTTTGGGTGCCAAGAACGTTTCGACCGGAAGGTTCTGACCTACAGTTTTGACGGAAAGTTTTGATGGTGAGTGAAAGTTTTGACCGAAACGTTTTGATCAGGTTTTCTGACTGAAACTTGATCGGGGTGGATGTTGAGGTGGGACGATGGCGTCAACATCGAGACCGCAGCCAAGGACGCTTTCCTGAACCGCGCTTCTCCGCTGCATCTGCGTCGATTGCCTTACTCGCTGTTCGACGGACGGTGTTGTCGAGAGACACCGGTGAAGTTGGTTTTAAATCCATTTCATCGAAGGTGAATGTTCATTCCAAAGATGGGCAAATGGAAATGGGAATCGAAGCCGCTGCCAGACTCGGCCTCTGCCAATTGGACCACTGCACTATGAAGTGGCGGAGTGGACGCTACGTGTTCGCCGTCACGCAGGTCCGGGGACTATAGCTGCAACTCTTGTCTGTTGTCCTCCGCTGTGCCGAGGTCAAAGGCAATATCAACATAAACCCGGACCCCGGTATGACGCTGCTAGTACCGTACCAATCGATCAAAGCCCGCGGGGTCAGGCAGCCAACATGACATCACGTATTGCATGGACGTGGTGCGGACCACGACTCGGGCGATGAAGCTGCCAGGAACATTCGGGGGTGGATCCCCTGCTTGTCTGTCCGGCTTTCGAGGGGCCGTGAAAAAAACAGTCAGCCGAGTAGCTCATTCCCTGTGAAGCCGCAGATTATTTTTTGATTGATGTCAAGCAAAACTTCAATCGACTCTCCCATCCCTCCGATCCTCCACACTGTAACTCGACATCAAACGCTGGTGACAGGTGCTCCTTGGGTCTGACAACAACAACAACAACTCGTACAGGAACACAGGCACTCAGGTGTCTCTTTTGCTACAGGCGCACAGCTGTAGTCCACTGCACTAGAACCTTGAGCAACAGGCATGGATACATGCAAGTGATACGTGAGACAGACAGGCACCTGGATGTGTAACATTCATTCTTTCACCCCCCCCCCCCCGCACTACTGCGCCCCACCCAACCCTGCTCAGCCCCATCTGGCAGACTGCGTGGTCAGTATTAGTACTATTTGAGAAATTTCCTTGGAGCCCAATGCATGCCCAACCCCCCCCCCCCGCCCCCCCGCCCCACCCAACCCTACTCAGCCCCACTCAGCCGCACCTGGCCCCACTGCGTGGTCAGCTTTAGCACGATTTTCCCTGTATTTGGTCGTATTTGAGAATGCATGCCCACCCCACTGCGTGGTCAGTTTTAGCGCGAGTTTCCCAATATTTGGTAGTATTCTCGAGACAGGGTTGCGCTGCCGGGAACCGTCGAGTTCAAGCATCAGGAGCTTAGGGATCGGTCGGGCCGAGGTGGTGCCCGACTGATACGGCCTCCACCAAACCAAAGGGGGGCTCTGGGAAACGAAATGTTGCCTGTTTTCTGCAGTGCAGGCTAAACCCTATTTAAACCCTACACGTATTTGTTTTTTTCGGGTTAGTTGCACTCAAAAACAAAGGGCAGTCAACTTATTTGCCACCGCAACTTATGTTTTTTGCATGCATATGGTTAACGTTGCACATTAGTCGTTCTGAACCCTAAACCCTAAACCCTCTTCGATTTTATGCTGTCCAAACTTTAAAAACACCGTCACACCCACTACAAAATGTAAGCACAATGACATTCGTTTCCGCTGACATGATTTTCAAGAGTATTGTTTCTTATTATCTCCATGCACGAGTAAACCCTAAACCCTTCTCGATTTCGTGCAGTCTAATCTCTAAACCCCAAACACTCGTCACGTCCAGCACAAAACACAAGAACGGTGACCTCTTGTGACGTTAAACCTTAAACCCTAAACCCTTTGCGCATTTCTTCCTCGGGCTAGTTTCCCTCGGATAGAAATTGTTAAGGGCTTGGGTGCCAAAAACGTTTTGACCGAAACGTTTTGACCAGGTTTCCCCACAGAAATTGTTAAGGGTTTGGGTGCCAAAAGCGTTTTGACCCAAAGTTTTGACCGAAACGTTTTGACCGAATCGTTTTGACCGCAAGTTTTGACAAGGTTTCCTTTGGTTATTGAACTGGTGAGCCGGGAGGCTGGGCTGGGCTGGGCTGGGAACTGGGCCAGGGGCCGGGCCTTGGGGCTGGGGCCTGGGGCTGCGGCTGGGTGGGGCTGGGGCTGGGGCTGGGTGGAGCTGGGGCTAGGCGGCTGATTGCAAAAAATAAGTTTTGCGATTGAAACTTAGGTGGAGTATTGCGACTGAAATCTGATTTGAATTTGGCGGAGTTTTGTGACTCGACCCTGGTTTTGGGCTGGGTTGGGCTTGAAATTGACGGTTCTACTCACTTCTTCACAGTGGCTAAGAATCATGCACCGAAAGCCCACGAGTGCAAAACCCAAGCACTATAAGCCGGACCTAGAGTACCCAAGGTGCCTTTAACAAGGGCTATGGCCCTAACAAATGGTATATCTGGCTTTCTTAAGGTACCCGGGTTACTCTAGGTACACGCCAAACTCGATCAGGTGTCCAACAACACCCACGCAGGCTTCCTCCTTGGTCTGGGTTTGTGACATGGCTGCAGAACTATCAAGCCCAGAACTTTAAACCCCAAGTTAAGGTAGGCCCGCCCCTCATGAAACATGACATCGGTAATAGCTGCTACAGTAGTGTTTTCTTTCTGCTGCTCTATATCATAAGGGTGGGCGTTGCGAGGTTTAGCGTTTAGGTATTTTCTGCAAGTGCAACGTGAAGCTCCCATGATCATGGTCTGGGGGACCGTATGCGGCAGCAATCTGAATGCTCAAAAGAACTCTGAACGAAGCCCGAGCGAAAGCCTGACTGTCTGCACTGTCTGCACTACGACCTAGGACCCTAAGGCGTCAGGGTGGAGTGCTCAAAGTTTAGGGTTTAGTAAAAAAACGCAGCACGGTCGAAAATTTCGATACTGGCCTGAAAGATCTGTCTAAACTAAACCCCTACACCCTGAGCCCTTTAAATCCCGAAACCCTAATTATCTAATTACACCCCTGCACCTTCAACCTCCTAAACCCCCTTGGCCCGAAACCCCAAACCCCCAGCGATCTCGGCCTAGGCGAGGTTGCTTGAAAGTCCTCCCGGTGGCAGACTGCGCGGGCCTTTGAATGCCTTGAGGGTTCCTTTAAGGGCTCCTTCAGGGGTCCCTCAAGGGTTCTGTTAAGGGTTCCTGTGAGGGGGTTCTGGGGCCTTGTTCCTAAAAGCGTTTGCAGGGCTGATAGTCTTAAATGGGTTAGCAAGGTTCTTGTAGGGTTGTGCTTGAACCTGTTTCCGTGCAACGTGCTGGCCAGAGCGATAGGCTGGAGATGTGATACTTCGCAGACCCACCTGGCCGGCCGGCAAATAACCCAAAACCCTGAACCCCGGACTCTGAAAACTTGTTGAATAAACCCCTATCCCTTATACAATTACAAACCCTACAGCCCTGCACCGCAACATGAGCGCTGCAACCCGAAAGAGAATTGTCTTGCAATGTGTCAAAGACCTGTAAGGCTACAAGTACCTCCGCTTGCAGCACGACACCACGTACCACGGCTGGCACATGGGAGTTTCCGGAAATAGGGGATCCTCATATATAGTACCCCAAATAGTAGGATCCTTGTTATAAGGACCCTTAAATAAGGTACCCCTATTTTCGTGACGGTGCAGTATAGGGGCCTTGAGAATCAGAGCAGGGTTTGGAGAAGGGACATTGATGATTCGAGTAGTCTTCCTTTCGGTTTCCTAGTTGTTCAGGCACTAAGATGAAAGCTTAGTAGGTTTAGGGCTACCGGGCTTCCGGATCAGGGCACGTCAACCTCTGACTTCGACCATAAAATCTTGGCTTCGTTCGCCGCTAAAGAAAGGGTGCAAAGAAAGCCCAAGGTTTGCTTTAAATTACCTAAAAACCTACGTCTTTGCAGGTTCCCTCTGAATTCTTCGAATCACGTCTACATTAAGAATTTACAAAGAAATAGGCGATGGTAGTTTGACCCTGGACCCTACACCCTAAACCCGACAGGAGTGCCGCTGTGATCTTGGGACTGGCGGCTTCCCATGTCTCCTCCATGGATGCTGGGCTCACGCGCACGCGCCGAGCTCGGGATCAGGTCAGATCGTTTCTCAAGCCCGTCTTGGACCCTACAACACCTATCTTGATAGATTTCTTTAGTATCAGTTCCTCACATCTTACAATTATCAGCAGGTTATTAGCGGTGATGATAGGGCTCCAGCTACCTCAAGACAAAATGTGTTGGACAGCCTTTTCAGGAGCTCCATTCGAGTGTTTTGCACAGGTGTAGAACATGCACGGCATTGTCGGGAACGGTAGTAGCGGCGAGATCGGGTTGAGCCGACCATTCCCAGATTGGGCTTGCCACCAACCTAAGACTGCTTGTCCATAGAGCTCCAGTCACCTAAACAGTTACATTTACCCCAAGGGTCCATGGACCCTAATAGTATATACTTTGGGCCCAATGTACCCATATAGGAACTACATTAAGGCCAAATTATCTACTATTTGAGCACATGGACCCTTAGGGTCGGTTAGTAGCTAGCCTGCAGGATCCCAAGACCCTCTGTTCATTCACGTAGAGGTAAACGGAACTGCCCATAGCTCGGGCATGAAGGTTCCGCGTTGATGTGGCAGGCTTTACTGTGGATCGAGGTTGGTTATTCGGAGCTGCGCGGGTGGATATGCACCTCCAAGGCAGTTTTTGGTGAACTATTGCGCATCGGTGAAGCCCAAGGAAGTGGTGGGCTTGGCGATGGTGGCACAGCAGGAGGGTTCCATACGTCATTTGTTTATACGTCGAGTTTTCCAAAGCACCTTATCTAGTGTATATCATTCTGCCTGGATTCTAGATTCTAGGTGCTGCGTGCACATCCCTTCCATGCTTCCGGTGACGTTCTCCGACGTTGAGGCAGGTTGGGGCCGACGGGCTGATCAGCAAGTACGTGGTTTGAAGCCCATATTTTTGAAGCAAAATCTTGTAAGCAGGAGGAAAGCTCGAAAGCCTTGCCCCTACACCGGCCCTACACTCTTTCGGAATTTCGCGCTTTGCATTGTAGAGGGTGTTGAACGGATCTTTGACTTTGAGTCGCCAGGATCCAGGGGTTCAGTGAGGGAACACTGGGGCGCCAGCTACCAATCGTAGATGTTGCAGGGCTTGCAGGGTTTATCGGGTTTTCGGGAGGCTTTGGGCTTATTTATGGGGCTTGTACAGTTTACAGGCTTTCGTATGTCCCGGTAACCCAATGTTGAGGTACCTGGAGCCCTATACTTTTGTTACGGCTTCAGTGGCTATGGTCCCTGATTAGGGTTTAGGGTTTGGATTTTCGAGCATGAAGATGTTTACAATTTAAAGGTATTGAGATGATCACTACACATACCCTACAGCCTACTAGATGCGCCTTCCAGGAATGGCACCTTGTTTCGAAAACGCCCAAGCACCTGAGCTACTTCGGCTGGGTCCGTAAACCCTATAAGCCCTATTACGCTTCGCATCCAGTTCCAAAGCCATACTGTATCGATCCGAGAATCCTAACTAAGCTGCACACGGAAACCAAGACCCCAAATTGCCGAAACCTTAAATCCAAATCCCCTAAACCGGCCTAGGGTTTGGGGTACAGGGAACTATCATACTCCCTTTTAAGGTAGGGGGCCGCCAATCATCCGACATCCAGCTGAGATGAGTCAGGGCGGCCCACCTCACAGTGTGTCGAGGCACTCCAGCAAAGAAAGCACTGCCACTGCGCAGCGAGACAGGTCCTGAACCTTTCCTGCCGCAGCAGAGACCCTTGTACTTATAGCTAACTTGCAGCAACACTGACGAATTGGTTGCTTTACAGAAATCCTACAGAAAACTCAAATCCTCACCCTCCAAAGGTGGCGAGCCCGGTGCAGAGCAGTGCCGTGCTTTCCTTGGGGCTTCTGTTCGCCGGTCATGAGCTCAGGCGGTGTCATAGAGTTGAGCGCCGATTTTGGGACTTGTAGAGGATGTCACAGGGTTTTGTACGAATTCTACGAACTATCGTCTCCTTAGGTATTACGTTTTGTTTTTGTTCATATAAAACCCAAGAGAATGTTAAGCATAAGATTTTTACTATGGTTCTAAGGGGGGTATAGCAAAGGTTTAAAGGCCTATTATACAGGGTGGGGTTCGTGCAGGGGTTGAGGGGTAGGAGTCAGGGATCAGGGTCCGGGGGATGCCGCTCGGACTACATGTGGGCGTCCATGGTTCAGGCTTTAGGGGTTTAAGGTTTACAAGGTTGTAGGAGTGAGAGGGGGTTAGGGTTTAGGGTTTGGGTTTAGGGTTTGGTTTAGGGTTTAGGGTAGGGTTTATAGGTGGGTTGAGGTCTTCTGGACGGATGTCTTCTTCTCACAACAACCCGGCACCGACCTTGTCCCTACTGTACCTGTCGGGAGAATCCTAGGTCCTTAGAAGCACAAAAAAAACAAGACCCTATTAAACCCTAAACTTTCCGTAAACCCCATCAACTTTCCCTAAACCACATACACCCGAAGCCTAGTCTCAGCTAGAGGTTCGGCTCATCGGATGATGACGGAGCTCTTAGTGGCCGAGTGCCGGGCTCAGGGGGTTTTGGGTTTAGAGGTTTAGCTTTAGGGGTTGAGGGGTTTAGTGTTAGGGGTTTAGGGGTTGGGGCTTTAGGGCTTAGCGGTAGTGTTAGTCATAGTATCTAGCAGATCTAACCGCAATGTTGTAGGGTCGAGGCTTTGTGTGGCGTAAACCTCGGGATTTGGACCATAGATTTGTCAGGAGTTTGAAGCTAGAGGGTACTTGGAGGATCATGGGACTTAGTAAGTAGGGCTATAAGTACCTTAACTGGTGTTATAAGAAATTATAACTGTAGTTGCCTTACTTATAACCCCAATTACTAAGTCCCATGATCCTTTAAGTAGAGGGGAGTTAAAAATCGAAAAGACTCGCAGCGACGGCGCCTTCTCCAGGGGAAAGAAGGAAGTTTGCGAGGATGCCAGGGGGTTTAAAGGTACCTTTTTTGGAGTCTGAAAAATCGGAGCCCTTATCCACATGGGTAGTCGTCAAAATCAGGGTCCCTTTTTGGGTACCTCAAATATTAGGTGCCGTATTATAACAAGGACACAAAAAGGGACCCTAATTTTGACAACCACCCACATACTGGTAAACCAAAAAGGGTGTAAACAGTGTAATTAAGCTCTTATCATGTTCATGTGGCCTGTATACATCCTTGCAAACTTGAAGGAGCCGATAGTCTTTCATCGTTCTTGCTTCAGGCTCCGTGGACTTGGAAGATTTACCTGCAGACGGCATGTTTGCCAAGCCATGTGGGAGGTACCCATATACCTCCATGGAGGCTTTAACCCAAAAGCCATCAATTCCTGAGCCCTACCTAATCCCAGCCTTGGCTGTGCGCAGCACGAAAGCATTGCATACATGCGACATCGTGACTTAAGCTTGCAATGCTCAGCTTGAAGAGAACGCCAGAGACAAGACGGACAGACATAGACCCTGAACCCTAAACCCTAAACCCCGGGTGCTTCAATGCTGTCGTCCCAGCCAAGAGCTCCACTCCGAACCACCATCGAAGACCTTTTGGAACCAAGGCCTCAACTCGGAAATCGAATGTAATTTACGATCTTCTGGCTCCAGTTACCTAGATACGTATTGGTCCATATCCCAACTGTTCAACTTCTTGGCTCTTACGAGGTAGTCTTATTCTGAAAGTTTGAACTTTTTAGCCCTGGGGTTTTTGGGAAATAAGGACAGTAGGTTACTGGGTTTTTAATCCATGCTTAGCATCCTGGAGGCCTAGGGCTAGACTTTGGGAGGATTGGTCGGCGCCCGGCGGAGAGGGCGCTGAACGATCGGGAGGGATATGCTCTCGCCGCAGGCCTGCGTTCAAACTCTATAAGGTTGGTGGAGAGCTTTCGGGCGCCATGTTCACAAAGTTCTCAGGGTTTAGGGTTTATATAGTTCCTTCAGGAGTTCAGGCTTGCCTCAGCATGTTCGCTGAAGTATTGTCCACAATGCAATGCTGCATCAGTATGTGGGTTGAGATGTGAACTTAGTACGTGCAGGCATGCAGGTTCCCTGTCTAATACAGAATCTAGTCGACATGCAACTTGCTGAATAAAGCGGTGTCTCATTGCTGGTGAATCTTTCCGGAGAGCAAGCCGATGCCACTTGTAGGTTCAGCAAGCGCACGCACCACCAAAGCATTGTGCGGATGCGATTTACGTACGACAAGCCACTAGTTTGATGTGTTCGGGATAGGTGTATACTCCTTGCTGGCAAAAGGCAGGCTTGAATGTGCATATTACGAAAAACGGGGACATAAGAATGACTATGTGATTATATTGCAGTATATGTATATGTATATAATATGTATATGTACTATATACATGTACAGGTAAATTCGTGGGTTTTACAGGTTATGCTCACCACACGCACTGTTGTTTGGGTGTCTTCGCTTACGGAAGCTCTGAAGCTATCTATCTCCAAAACAGAAGGCGCACTTGTCCATCCGTCTGTCGATTAACCTGTCTATGTTTGTCCGTATGTCAACTCATCCGTTTTGTCGCCGTGCATACCCTGTTGCTCATAGCATCGGAAACTCACCCACACAACAATTAATGCTGACAAAGGTTCCATAAGCCCTAAAGCCTATAGAAACCCTAAACCAGTACTACCTAAACCCCCAGCCCTAAACTGAAAAGCATGACGTCCTTGTGCCCAGCTTGCGATCTGCGAGTTCAAGGGTCCCTAGAATCAAAGAACCTTTAAACCCGAAGCCCCTCCCTAAGCCCTAACCAAACCCTACACCTCAAACCCTCAAACCCTCGATTCGGCATTTCGGATCGAGGCTCTGCTTCTCGAGGTCGTTG